>DWNH01001375.1:0-11543 GCA_018249895.1 Tiana niger | reverse complement strand
ATTACATTAGTCCAATATCTAGTCAATAGTGTTAAGTCTACTTTAAGTAAATTTATTTTACGTTTTGTTTTTTTTATTAAGTAGGTACTTACTTGTTTATTTAAAACTTAATTTTAATAAGATCAAAATGACAAAGTTGACTCGCAAGCCAGTGGTTGTAGATTCAATTCCCACCAAGGAGAAATATTTGTGTGAATGCTTATTTTATGCCTCGACGTAAACTTATCTAAATAAGTATGTGTTTAAAAATATGTATATTTTATCTGTTGTCTGGTTTATCTGATAGGTACTGGTCAGTTTTAGAACAGATGACCGTGTGTGATTTATCAAAAGGTATTTATTGTATAGTATTATTTCAAACAACATAATAGAACTTTAACTTTAATCAACTATCTATTTCTGTTATTAAGTTGAGAAGATTAGTTTTTGCGAGACGTAAAAAACACTATCAATAAATTTATTGTAACTAGGAAGATAACACAAATTCCCGATCAAAAAGAAAAAGTGACAATATTACTTAGGTGATAATAATATAAAAATAAAAAAGGGGCCAAGTCGTACAAGACAATGTATTTTAATGAAATAATAGCCGTGACCATTGACGTATAGTGGGACATTGTCTCGGATTCGACCTCGGGGCCGCGGGAGAAGAGGGCTTTCTTTGAAGAGGGAATTGAGCGCCACTTAAGACTCTTCACTTGGCGCTGAATGGTACCTATGGGCGCATAAAACGGACGATAGTACGAATGCTCAACGAAACTTTTTTATATAAATTTATAGATACTATTTGTTTCAATCAAAAATTTAAAACTATCTCGGTACGTGTATTGGTTTTAGTATTCAGCTATTTATTTTGCAGCGAAAGCTCTTTTTTTTATCATCGAATTAACTAAACCGAGAGTTGAGCGCTCATATATTGTTAAAATTTAAAAGCAACACTTTTTTTTCGAAAGAAGTTTTTTTTTAGGTCATCTGATCCCAAACTAGGCAACTAGGCCTGTGCTATGGTAACCAGAAAACTGATAAACATACTTATATAGATAACAATACACCCAGACACAGAACACAAATATTTATGCTCATAACACAAACATTTGTTCTGGGTGGGAATCGAACCCACGATCTCCCGTTTAGCAGTCAGGTTCGCTAACCACTAGACCACGACTACTCCGAATTGCGGTCCCGATGTTTCCCTGATAACATTAAGTCTACATTTTCTTCATCTATAACATTAAATCTACATATTTAACGCCTCAGAGGGATAAAACTCTTCTTATGTTCTACCAGTCGCCCGATACAAATGATTCAAGTGAAACTCACCCTAATAGCATTTTTGAGGGTCTCGGCCTCCTGGCGCAGGCTGTCCAGCTCGTTCATCGTGCCTCCCTGTACCGGTTGCTCGCTACCGCTAAACCTCCGCGCGCCGCCTCACGCTACGCACACTGCAACCACCTGCGGGTAAAACAACAGTACATAAATAAATATCTTCGAACCAGAGCTGGGCTATTAAATTAACAAAGTTAAGATTTTGAGTAACTAATAACTTTTAAGTTAACTTTAAAAATTGTTACCGAACTCATTAACTTCCGTCATTACCATTCATTTACTACATACTAATAAATTAACAGTCCGTTAATCGTTAATTAAGTACCTACTATTTACTAATAGGACCCAGCGCGGACCGCGCCGTGCAGCAAAAATACGCTCCGACAATTACAACGGAATAGAGATTACATAAAAAAAACTTGCATCGATCATAAAAGATCAGATATTTTTCATTTATTTTACACCATCAACCTGAAACATTCGAATATCGAATCGATTTTGTATGACGAGTTAACGATTAACGTTAACCTTCCGTTAAATCTTCCAAAATGACATTTAAATAGATAAATAATACCAATAAATAAATCCATCATAATAACCCTCAGGTTCTCAACACAAATACAAATTCAATTCTTAAAGAGGTAAAATCACGGTTCAATTAAAAAAATTCTCATATTATGTTTGTAAAGCAGCCAAGCCCAATTGTAATAATAAACAAATGTAACGATCAAAGTATTGCAGCCTTGAGATGCAATACTTATATAAAAAATATAATTATGTTGCAATTTGAACGAAAAGAGTTTTAGTTTATTTATATCATGTACCGACTGTGAACTGGCAACTGGTGCCTCGGTATCTCGATTTCGACAACTTTACTAGATGAAGAAACAATTTCTTTTCGAATATGTAGAGGATTATGTTATAAGAAAAAACACATATTTAATTATTAAAAACAATATTTTAACTTTAAATATATTATAGAAAGGCTTTCTTGCAATACTGTGGGGTATGAAAATGTACTAAATTGTATTAAAAAGTAAAATCGTCAGAAAATTAGATAGGACGTTCACAGTCGATATGTACATAGATTGTTGTTCGTCCAGTGGTCGAAATTGGACCTAAATCATCATTGAAAATTTGAGAAAAACATAAATTTTGCATTTATTGAACTGCAATTATTTGAACTGTTATAAATTGACACTAAAGCAAAATAGTCAGCAAATAAAAAAAAAGAAGAGAAAAAGCCACTCAACTTTTAATACAAAGAATTTCAATTCTTTTTATTGATAACCGTAAATCTCGTTAATCTAAATATTTAGTTTAGTATCAAACAAAACAAAAAAAATGGTTGACAAACAGAGTAGGAAAACGTACTGAACTGTTTTGTCTGCCTATTTATATAAAGAAGATTCTAGTACAAAAACGGAAGCCCACTCCAGCCTCGTGGCACATACTGAAACACCGATGTTTAACTTAAATAAAAATGTTTGTTTTTCGCCTTATTCGTTTCTTATCACTTAGTTTCAATTGACGAGTCGATGTCATATCTGAATCATTTTGCCATTACAGTCGTTCTTCCCACAGCACACCATTACATGTTCCATGGAGGTGCCTTTCGAGCCTCTTTGGAGCTGGACAGTATGATGCCCCCGTCACTCTTCCACCATCGCACCACCCACAGAAGAGAGAAGTTGCATTCACACACTTGTGACACATGAGAATCATCAACAGCCCGCTTTTCACGGTCGTTCTTGCCTCTAACGTGCAAGCTTTTGAACAAACTTCTCTCTGAAGTATTCACATAGGACTGTGACAAATTTTTACGCAAGGTATTGCCCTTTGACAGACTTATGTAAGCATGATTGAATCATGTTTGTTCAATATTAGAAAAATGCACCTCGTTCAGTTGAATAACACACATTTATTACAAGTTAAGTACTTTTGTTAAATGACAATTCTATGTTCGAAATACAATATTTAAGTCAAAAGGAATTTGCACAGACATTAGGTAAGCTATATGTCTGTCTAAACACACACAAATCAATACGGTAAAAATAGATCAAAAATAAATCATTTTTAGACCAAATATTAATAGCACAACACTAGAAGCTAAATCTAGAATGAAGCTATTGAAATTCTTGAACACGGGAAAATAGACCAAGTATCATCTTGTACGGTCAAAATCACAAATGACTGATGGACATAAAAAATAAACTGTACCTTAAAACACAGTAATAAAGTCTGAATTTAAACAAATACGTGGACCTGTTGTTGAATGTGCTTCATTTCAGTGGAGATGAAAGTTGCCAATCCAAAATGTGCTGAATGCCAATGGCAAAAAGTAGGAATTCGCTGTCATCATTATTGAATGAGTGCATAAACGACAACAATAATTAATTAACCCATTTGTTGTAGGTAAGCAGAAATTTCCTCTCATCCACTTAAAAAAAATTCAGATTTTTTGGAGAACAGATAGTTTGATATGAGAAGCACCACAATCTGATTAGTTCATTGTAGTGCCATTAATAAAGCAAAATTCAAGTGGAGACTGCTAACGAGTTTATCAATAAACTTGGCGAGGTGTCTAAATGTGGATTTTTACAATTTTTTGCTACAAACATTAAACATTTTCCAGCAAAGCTAGATCTAACGATTATTTATTTAGGATTATGTTATGTCGTTATTCTATTTCTTACATCGTTTTAGACGTTCCACTTGTTTCTAGTTACCAAAAGTATCTTCTACCAAGCAGAACGTGAGTGATTTTAGAGACAAATTGGATTTCAAAAACTCCTATTACAGACGCTTGATATAGAGGATATAAAACCCCTAGGAACCGCAACAAAGCTTTCATTTATCTATACTATAGATAAATGAAAGCTTTGTTGACACTATAGATTCTATAGGGTCGCTTCTTTACTGTTATGCGCAGTTTTATGTAATTCCTGAAGCGAGCATCGTTAACAGGATCTCTCCGAAAAGCCCACAATCCTAACTTACCTAATTATGTGCAGTAAGCTTACCACGTCATTCCTGGAAGGTCGACGATCAACGCATTCAGTTACAGCATTCGCGTTTCACAACCGTCTTCATTTATCTCAA
The DNA here is from genome assembly GCA_018249895.1 of Tiana niger. Classification (NCBI taxonomy): domain Eukaryota; kingdom Metazoa; phylum Arthropoda; class Insecta; order Lepidoptera; family Hesperiidae; genus Tiana; species Tiana niger. The sequence goes on along the minus strand of DWNH01001375.1, from coordinate 7,115 downwards.
TTCTCTATGCCCAACGCATCGGTATCACTGACAACCTAAACCATCACCCATTTATCTATTTGGGACATCCATTTATCTATTTAGGACGTATTATTTTTACTTAAATTTTAAAGTTCAAGTTTATTTATTTATTAGCCACCAATTTGTAGATGTACCCTAAATGAAATGTTTTGTACAGTTCGATAACAGAAACGCGAAATTACTTTAAACTGTATGTTGAGTATCAATAGGGTTGAAATTGGAAAATTTGCCCTAGCGTATTTTTAAGCACCTCAGAGAGCATGAAACGTCAATTACACTTTTCTTTGAGTGCACTTATATCAGAGGTGTGCCAGTGGACATTCAACATAATGGTATATTCGAAATTCACGATGTTTTCGTACGTTTATCACGATATTTCGGATTCATGCATGGAGGAGTCGAAAATATAGTAAGAGCAAAGTTTAATTTGATTCTGGAGCGTAAAACTACATGACGTCATATTGAAGTGCACTTCTGTGAAAATGTGGAACAAGTTAATAACGTTATAAAAAATCAAGCATATAGCTAATAATAACAGTATGTAACCAGGGTGAACTTTTTACAGTTGCACAGTCAATAAAATCACTGTTTATGAACAAAATACTGTTTTTTGCCTTATTATATCACGACAATGGTCAAACTACCTCGGCCACAACGTTGCGTGCGATGACGCAAGAGGACAATTAAACGAAACGTTTCTTTGAACGCCTGATAACGTTAATAACGACTTAGTCCATAGATCCGAGCCACACGCAACCATTAAAAAACAGCTACATTTATTTTTTTAACAATTGCACTGAAGTAATCACATGAACAATTAGAAAAAGATCTATAAACGATTACTACTCTTATGTATCCAAAAAGTGGTCCAAACACATAGCCTTGTAGAACACCAAAAATAATTTTATAAGAAACCAGTCTAAGCAAACAAAAACTTGCCAACAAGATAAGACATCTTATAGATTAGAGCCAACCTTAAAAATCTAAAGTAGCAGTGATAAAGACAACTCCAGCATGAATCGTGTCTGATGTAAGCAGCTCAAAAACAAAAAGTAACATGATATTAAGGTCCATCTATGAACTTGATTTGAAACAACTTCGAGAAATTTCAACGTGAAAGATTCAGAGGAAGGCCCAACCCGAATGTACTGTAGCTCTCCTTCAAGGCATTCATAGGTGGGTGCTACACTAGTAACAACTACTTTGCGTAATAAATAGGCGCGTCGGCGGTGCATCCGTTGTCAGGCTTACGAAGGTTCCACCACTTTCACTTTTAGTTTCATCGCCTGGCTACCGAATAACCGAAATGTTTAATTTTGTAGAAGTTCGACGTGACGCCGTGCAAACTTTAAGGATTTTGAAGTAGAAGATTTGAAACCAAAAAGTGCAAGGCTTATCAATAGCGATATCTATGCACTAAATCCATAATTATAAGAAGACAGGATATAGTAAACTACTAAACTATCTAAAGTCAGTTACAGACACAATGCTACCTTTTAGAGATTTTGAAGAAGATTTGAACAGTACCCTGTCAAAAGATTGACTGCACCTTCTTTCAGTAAAACTAAAATCTATTTTGAGACTACTATAATAGTAGTTCAAAACTTCAAACTTCAGCACGTATTAGAAGAATAAAACAGAATAGATTGATGTGTTGGCATCAGACACCAATTAATTCAGGGCCGCCAGCAATACACCATCCATCATCATAGACTTGTCCGAAGTTACTATCGACACTGTTTCCGTAGCGTAGTTATTAAAATATACGTATAGTTATAATCATGGTAATACACAAAAAATCATACCAGTTCTGTTTCAATACATTACTTATTTTAACTACATAAGCTATTCCAGTTACGAATACAAGTCCTAGGCATTAGTTACTAAACTAATGTCAATTACGCACAGCGTGCGAAACAAAATGGAGTGACGGACAGACGTCAATGGAAACATTCACGGACTATTTGCGGCAGAATTGCGTTGTTTTCGTGTGCTTTTGTATTGAAACATCGCCGGCGGTACTCACGGATGATTTGGCGAGCTAATTAGTGTTACATTATTAACACTTGTTTGCAACTTGTGCGAAACGAATCCGTATGTTACGACTTTATTTACTTATATTTATAGCAAAGAAATCGATAAGACAGTTCTTTCGAAATCGAAATGGCAGAATGGTTGTGGATTATCTGAGAATCACTGCAAATTGACTTTGAAATAAGTTTATAATACGATTCCGCGAGAAACTAAACAGTGCCATGTTAATGGACGCCTACGATACAAATTCACAATTTAGCAGTTTAAGTTAACGTAAACTTATTAAACCTTGAAATGTAGAATAGATTGTAATTAGTATGAAGATCTTTAGTTAAGTTCTATAAACAAAAAATAGATGCAAATTAAAAAGCAGTGTAATAGTAGCTTTATGTAAGGTCATTGACGTATATACTATACTCATTTTATATATAAACACACAAATATGTACATGACATATACATAAATTTTAAATACCTAAACTAAACATCTTGACAGTCATTTAGGCGGTTATTGAGTTTGAATATTTGTATATGGAATAAAAATGTTCTCAAATGTTTTGACAAATACCGTTCACAGACATTTTTATGCCTACCCGCGAGTAAGCTTAAAGCATAATCCAGCACGCTTCTCTAATGGGGTTTGGTTGATAAGGGTTAATGGTCAACCCTTTTTCGGATATTCCAACCACGTATAAGGCCTTCGACAAATTATAACGAATGCCATTTAAAGACAACAACCGAGACGTTTTGCTTTTCTAAGCTTGAAAACGCACATGAATTTCTTTCCCCAAGTTACCCTTTCGGTTCATAAACCACGCTTGGGGTCGCTTAAATTAATTTATCTTTATTTTTATCGGACGGCAAAGCCTATTCTGGCTTTGCCGTCCGAGCCAGTACCACCGCCACACCCATTTCTACGGTCAAACAATTTATTGTGTTGCTGAAGAAAAGTTTGGTTCCTGGAGGACTTTAAAACGAGGCGAACAACGTTTACGAACCCATGTAGGACAAACCCAACAAAAGGAAGCAATGTCTCCCTTGCTGCATCAGAGACCTTAAATTTTTAAGAGTCCAAAAACTCTGAAGATTCTGTGTCAATTACATAAATTCATATTATCAATATTTTTAATTGTTACTAGACAGAGCTGCAACTAATTATGGTCTTTAAAAGATTAATGTTTAAAATAATTTTTTATAAAATATCGACCAGAACTTATTTAGAAATAGACTAAATACGAGGCTAGTACCTTTGTCCTTAGCAGTAGCTACGCATCTATTTACAGTCTCTAGTAGGACTACAGTAGGGTGCCACCGGTGGGATATGGATGTCTATAGGTTACAGAGATCACTTAACTCCAGGTGGTCTGCAGGCTCGTGTGGTACTTCAAAAAAATCCACTATCCCAAAGGCTGCAATGCCTCTCATCCCTCACTCAGTCGCCAAGTCTCGACATCGCATTACTTTTCCTATACGACTAGACCCTAAACAGTCCCTCCCATGATGCAGAACGCCGGATACTCACATCGTGAGCGTAATACAAATCACTTACGTACATAGGCAACGCAATAACGTAACCCTTATCATCAGGCACTAAGGTTCAGAGTGGCGTGGCGGGCGCGTGCACGGTAAACGAGTTCATAGTACTCTACGTAATAATATGAACGTTGGGTTAGTAAGTTTTGATTTATGATTTTTATTGCATCAGAGAACCTACATACACGTTATAACACCTGAATGTGGAAAGAGTTAAATAGATACGAAGTAACCTTCAGAAAAGGAGTTACCGTTCGATATTACATTTGCGAGCATTTAAGAACCAGTAAACATAAGAAAAACAGAATATTCTTTTATTTATTTATGCTCATAAATGTGTAAACATAACAAGTCCATTTAAACCTAACACCGTTTAAATTTTTCGCGTTGCAAAAAGTCGATGGTTGTTCTGCGAAATACAGCTGATTTCGAGTGTAATAAGTCTACCTCAGGGTTCCAAGCTAGGACCGCATTGAGCAAAGTAACTGCACGAATCAAGGGTGAAACTTTCACCAATTGCAAATTCCATCTTGGTACCGCCAACAATTTCCGTCGACGCGCGCGAGGATAATTGTCCGGCACGTACTATAAACTAGTTCCAACACTGAGGGGTTAAAAGATATTGCCCCTAACAAGTTTGAAAAAGTATTCTAAAACAACTACATATATATCGTCTAAGTTCCTCCAGATACCCTACGAAGTATCCGTACTGCCTATGGTAAGGCCATCTTAAGAATGGCTTGAATTATTAAGTATATGATTACGAGTAAGACTGACAGGATCGTAAGTTGTCTGATGTAGTTAAATAGCTCAGAGCGCCAAGGGTGCAATAGTCCATCCCGGCAGTGTGCAAGGGCCCACAAAGACTAACAAGTTAGTTTCGACTTTCGACCCAGTAACAAGTAGTATCGACCCAGGGTATCACATCTTGAAATACACTTATTTACTCCACACACTCAATTTCTTTACGACTGTAGACAACTTGATCATGTTCAGATCAGATCACTCGCTACAATAGAGTGCATGGTACAACAATAAATCAAATTCAACAATCACACCTTATTCAACAATATTCGACATAAAAATATTCTATTCTGGAAATCCACCTACACATTTCACCCGTGAAACCGGAAGCGAACTGCAACGAAAACCAGTGTAGACAGGTAGAGGTATATAAGAGTACCTATATCGGCTGTAGTTATAAATAAAACGCCGGTAACTACACGTAGTCTTGCCACACATACTACATAATATACTATCGCACTATATTTTTTTCAATTACACTATATATTGGTCGGTGGTGGTTGCCGCCAGGGTAAGTACCACTGCCACGCCAAATTCTACCGTAAAACATTTTATTGTGCTTCGGAAATAGGGTGTGGTTGCCGGACTTTACTAAATACGAAGCGACTATCATAGTCCCCAGAAGTAGCTACGCATCTACATATTTGCGATTTCAGGTAGGACTAAGGTACTGCCTGAAGTTGCAAGTGTGCATGGATTGCAGTGTCCACTTGATAGCAGGTGGCCTGCATGCTCGTTTGCTACTTCTAGTAGTTCTACCGAGATTGAATGGAAGCGTTGCTAGTCCTGAGGACTAAGACACTCCTGAAGACTAACTGACAACCACCACACCCCTCCTCCAAAATAAAATAAATAGCTTCACAGTAAAATTAAAATTTTTAAATAAATTGCTGTGCTTCAGCCATAAAAAAAAAAAAAAAAAAAAATATTGGGTGTGTTGGTGGTTCTTTCCCGTGCGGCGAACCTACCACTCTCAAACTCGTTCTTGACACACGAACACTTGTCTTGGATGGGAATCGTACCCGAGACACTAAGACACTAGACCAAGAGACCAGTATCTTCCTTTGTCAGTCTAAACAGCATTGTACCTCCTCAAGGCTAAGAATAACAAAAACTTGCTTTGTCACTATTTAAAAAAGTACTGTATTCTTTCAAAAACAAGTTGACAACCCTAGCTACACGTATTATCGAGCGGTTGCCTTGTTCGAGCACCTCCATTCGCCATTCGATAGTTCTGTTGACGTCGAGGTCGTGACGAATCTCCTTTCAATAATTCAACCCTCCATCCATAATTAATTTATCTATGGACGTTATTGATTAGTTTCTGACAATCGCCACATCTTGTAGTGACTTTGCAAGCACCTTAATGCTTTATATCTAAAACCATTGAATAAATAAATTGTTTTAGACTAGTACTGTAGGCAGCGAGTAGTGATAGCCTAGTGGATGAATTTCGGCCTACCATTCCGGTAGGTCCGGGTTCGATCCCCGCACGCACCTCTACTTTTTCGATATTATGTGCGTATTATACAATAATTATCACTTGCTCTTCGATGAAGGAAAACATCGTGATGAAACCTACATCCCTAAGAGTTTTAAAGAAAAAAAATTCTCGAAAAAGCATGCGAAGTCCACCAACCCGCACTTGTCGAGCGTGGTGGACTTTGGTCTAAATCCTTCTCATTCGAGAGGAGACCCGTGCCCAGCAGTGGGACTATGATGGGTTGATGGTGATGATGATGATGATGTACGAACATTCTCAGGTTCATTTTGATGGCTTTATTGCTGAACCATATTCTGCAAGCAAGAACAAATGTGAACATATTACCAGGTAGACTGCGTTACTTAATTTAAACAATGGATTTTATATTATTTGTGATAATTTGGTACTATTTGAATCATTGTTGTCACGCTTAGTTTTATTTTTTATGGGAACTCGTTTACGTGTATTAGAAAAAGAAACATCTATAAAACATCTGTTTTAATTGGGTTTAAAAGAATCAAGCAACTGAGTAAATTAAAACAATTATAATTAAAAATTTTCAATTTGGTTCTGGTAGTGCATAGAGCACTATGTTTAGCTAAAACAATCGTAAAAACATCCTCAACCTGTCTCATTATTAATTTTCATAAGAACATAAAACATACCACTAATGGCAAAGCGAAGACTAAGCAAGAGTACTTCCTCCCCAACCTATCCAGGAGATACCCAGAAATCGGTGTGGCGATCAAGGCGCTGATGGAAGACAAGCTTCCAAAGAGAGACGTTTCTGTTTCAGTCATAGGCCTGTCCAGGGTCGTGTTGGTTGAGGTGAAGATCGCGATTGTAGAGGACGGCCAGGTGTAGATGACTCCCAGGCTGAAGCAGACGTAACACACTGTAATGTTAAAAAATACTCTTGAGCGAATGTTGCTGTGATCTTTTTATATTCAAACTAGATTTCGCACGCGTCTTCGCTCTGCTATTTTCGGTCTACCCACGGCCTTTAACAGAGTCAAAGGTATCTATCTATGTATAAATCTAGGCTATGAACTATCTGTCTACCAAATTTCATCCAAACCGGTTCATCTGTTTTTGCGTGATTGAGTAACAAACATCTAAACATCCAAACAAATCTTCGCATGTAGGTATAATTTTTTATCTTACATAAAAAATATTTTTTTAAATAAAAAGTATCCTATGTTACTTCTAATACCTCCAAGAACATGTGTACAAAATTTCAT
>DWNH01001374.1:0-11552 GCA_018249895.1 Tiana niger | reverse complement strand
CCGCCGGGAATCGAACCCAGGACCCTTCGAATGATGGACCGGCATGGTAACCACTACACCACACGGGTCGTCAAAGAATCACTTGTTGGCAAAGAATCAATCCGAGAGGAGAGGTGCAGTTGAGACCAATCTTAATGAGGTTACAATAGAAAAAGATATACATAATATAGTACTATGGAATTAGCTATAAGAATTTTGAAGGTAAAATCGACTAGGATGTAACCATACCTGCCCCGGAAACTGCTACCGCGCTGTCCAAAGTCTTCATTCGCATCCCTTGGCGATTTCCTGTCATCCTTGAAACTCTTCTCGCGTCGATAATTCTTCTTCTTACTGTCATCAGGAACGCTTCCTTCCGGGGAGCTGAAAGTTTCTGGTGGATCTTTGCGGACTGGCGTTGTTACCTTGTTCTGACAAATAGAATTCAAAATGAGTAACATAAAGTCAATGCAAGTAATATAGGATCTGTTAACCTTGAGCCGTTGTATACCTTCGAAGATCAAGGTACGTATGTATGTAGTTGACCGTTGTGACCGTGTCTTATTAATATACGATCGGGATAACTCCTACATTCGTTCAATCAAGATATTTCTGCTGTTTGTGGTTAAGAAGATTAGTTCATAAAGTTGATCATAATCATCGTGTCTATTAGCTTAGAAATATCCTCACTCAATGGATATATTTGGGTTGTTTGTCGTTAGGGAGTCATTGCATACTTCTGGACAACGCTCGTTGGGTCCTTAACCAGAATAAGGCAGCTGTCTAGGACTTTTGTGAGCCTAAAAATACCGCATACATATTTGTGCAAATTAATATTTTTTTTTGCTTTCAATCTCAGAAGTTTTTACTATATGGCGGCACGTGAAATGGTGTGATCAAGGAATATCTTCAATCAATATGCGTCATGCAATTAATGTATTTTATGAGCACGACGTGACATGACGTAATTTGGTTGTTTTATCAATAGTTACCTATCATTCTTACACGTGTTTTAATTCCTGAATAGATTTTCTTGAAAGAAACTCGGTAAAAGGGCAGTTACGCGTGGAAAAGCGTGTTTGTAATAGGGTTAAATGGTATTAGTTGCCGCTAACGTACGCAAGATTCAGGTTAGTATTTCAATCCGTGGTTATATGACCGAGTGACGACGTAACATGTCAAAATAAATAGTTTATGGCTATTGTATATCTTTAAAGTACTTATAATATATTTTTAAGGAACATAAATACACGTAATGTTTAAAGTAGGTAACTATCTACCTTTTAAATAACGAGCGGGAAAACTTCAAAACGGGATAAGAAGTTAGGCTCAACAAATTATGATCCAAAGCCAATGTCGTCACGGAAACCTAATTTTATTTTATTCTCAAACAGTTAACAAATGCTGATAAGACAATAAAAGTTGTCCGAAGACCTCTACAATGTGGCTTCTGCTTATGCTTCTACAATCTACAATACCATGGCATCCAAAGTAGTCGCGACGACCTACTGCTATGTAACCATGATTACAGTATCTGGTTCTTGATTTTAAAATTTTATACTTGTTCTTCGACATTTTACAAACTTTACTTAATTATTACAATTACAATTAGCGCTTTGTGATTTTGGAGCCGCCTTGGCACCGATATAAGCTAATTAGCAATTAACAAATCCAACAATGTTTCCGAAGTGAATTTTAAAACCTCGTTACGTCTAGGAATAATTTACTACACATAATTGCGTACTCAGTGCGTTACATATTGTATCAATCAATTTTATGCCTAAATGAACCTGATTCTGGTACAAAATTAATGTACGTCATTATTAGCGCACATTAAGCTGCATTGTTAACTGCTACGCCTGGTAGATGATGTATCCAGGAGAAGAAAGAAGTACAGCCATAAGACGGACATAGCTCAATGTTAGCTCTGATACATTCCCAGTAGGTAAAAATCAGACATGCGCCGAATAGCGGTTTCACCGAATAACCAAATACCGAATACTATTCGGTTTAACCTTTACCGAACCGGATATTCGATCAAATTATTCGGTTTACCATTTCATTGTTTTTATAGTGTCTGTTAGTTCTATACTGTGTTATGTAGCCAAGAAAATAGAAACACTCGAACCGAATATATTCGGCGCCAAAACCGAATAATTCGGCCGAATACAAATAGTGAAAAAGATGCCGAATACGCCGAATACCGAATATACTTTGACATGTGTGTAAAGAAGTGCGTATCCGTATCCGCGGATATCCGCGGGATAGTATCCGTATCCGCGGATATCCGCGGGATAAAAAAGATCCGTATCCGTTACTTTTCTCGCGGATTTTTTACGGATCTTTTACCTTATTAATTTTCAATTGATAGGATTAAATGCTGTATATAAGTGATTAGGTAGAATTTAAAAATTATTAAATTCCAATCAGAGTATTTTTTATTTCATAAAATCAACTATTTGGCATTTTTATATTGCAAAGGATCAATCATAGACATCTTTATTTTGAGATCAACATTAAAAAAAACTAAAACCTCACTTTTATAAATATAACACAAGAGAAAACTTAAAGATCCGTATCCATATCCGCGGATCTTGACCCTAAATATCTGTATCCGTATCCGCGGATCTGGCACATCACTAGTAAAGACTAAAGTGGGATGTGCTGTAATTATTGACAACAATCGCCTTTTAATAATAATTTGAGACAATGAAACAACAATATAATGAAATAAAAATACCATAACACACCCATTTATAATCACAATGTATTTATTATCCTTAATACAAAGTAATTATTCATAACCACAAGGTACTAACCGAAAAGGAGAGTTTGTATTATACAAAGGAAAGGTTCAGAACAGATTCATCTAGTATACTAATACTTACCTCAACATTGCTTCTTGGCTGGGAGAGTTGATTCATCCGTCTGGCCACATCCAATGGTGGATTAACGGTATCGTCCACTAAAGACACAAGCATTGTATCATTGGATAATACACCAGCAATGTAAGCCATCAGGGTTTTTTCCAAAGCAATCATTTCCAGCTGATTGGATGTCTTTGTTTCAATTGGCTTGTTTTCAAAACCCTACAATACAACTAAAATTATTAAACATTAATAGAAATAAATGGTTGATTTTGGTGATTGTAGCTGAAGACTAGTCAAGCTTCACAGATTGTGGTGAAACCAATGGGATTGGGAGTTTTCATTATGAGCATTGCCCAAAGAGTAAAACCATCAATTCAGATTTCTATTGCCAATTGGTTATGAGAGGCTAAAGCAAAAATTAAAAAAAAAAACAACTAGATATACCACAGGAAGAGTGTGGACCTTTTATCATCATAGTACCAAACCACACACATTTTTAGCCATTGTGGGTAGATACAAGTCTAAATAAGGCAATGCGAAGTTTGCCGGGTCAGCTAGTACCAATATATTTCTAATATAAAAATACAATCATGACTCACCTTTAAAGCACATTTCATGGCCTGAGCTGGTAACCTGATTAGATCAGGAGTAATCGTCCTCAAATCTGATACATCAACTTCTTGCTCATTGCCGTAATCAACATATGCTACTACCACCTTGTTTCCTTTCACTTGCCTGACCCTTGCTCGGTACCACTTATCATCATCAGGAAATCGTGCACAACATACGGAATCTACTGGCAATGCACCTGGACAGGAGCTATTTTCACAATGAACTTTCACAGCTTTCATGACTGCATTCAGGTCTTCAATTTTATCTGATAGTTGGACATAGAATTTGAGACAACTGTCCACATAAGACACTAATACTGAACGTTTAGTGCCTAAAGGCAGCATCTCAATCCACTTGAACTGAAGCTTATCTTTCATGTTAGCCATCAACAGATCCAAAACATTCTCATTATCCATAATCAATTCTCCATACTGTATTAATGGCGGACCTTCTGGTGCTACTACTTTCAGAGTCAACATTTTACCATTAACAAGCTGCTTAAAGGCTTCATTTAAATAAGGCCCTTTCTCCAACTTCTTTACACCAGACAAACAAAATCTCATAGCAAACACATTTGGCTTTACAAACTCTTCTGGAATGTCAAAAATATCATAGTATGACACCATTTCTGTATCACCAAAATCTACAAAGAATAATTTGCACTGAGATCCAGACAAGTTCATAACAATAGCTCTACAAATGATCCGATCACCAGACATTCTACCTAAGCACACTGTGCCAATCATTGGGGGCTCGGTAAGACTGCTATGTGGCCTTCTATTAATCTCATCCATTGTGTCTTGAAATTTTTTGGCATCAGTTGCTAACTGTACGGCAAAGAGTTCAGGCCCTTCTTCAGCAAACGACACAAACACTTTGTGTTGAGAATTAACCTCAAGGAGCCTGCTCTTGTATGTGATGGACTTCTTTGGTGATGTAGGCTTATTTGAGGGCGTTGAGGGAGGAGTCAGAGACGCATTTACCACATGCTGCTGAGGCTGACGCACAGGAGCTCTTAGATTTACAGTGTTCCTTGATGTCTTATTGCTGTTGACTAGTAGCCTTTGACTAACACTTGATGGGGCTGTCATAGCACTTCCATTGTAGGGTAATGCTACATTTTGATTCAAACGCATAGCAGAAGCAGGATTAGGAAAATTTTGGTTAATTAAAAATGGCACATGTTCTGTGAAAGTAGGTGCCTCTGTTAGAAAACTTGGGGACCAGTTAGGAGTCTGCTGACTGTCATTAGCAAGTTGCAATAGTAGTACCTCTTGTTTGGTAGTAGGAATGGCCATGCCAAATCTGTTTGCAACCAAATGTGATGATAAATCGTTTCCTTTAAATTGAATAGAGACTATGGGCAAGCTTCGAGTGTGAGCTTCAATTGTTGCAGGATACTCAGCGTAACAGAGCAGACTTTGTAACTTCAACACTAGTGGCTCCTCCCACCTACCAGAAGGGTGCATTATTCGAGAAAGATAATACTCCGCGGCTTGGCCGCGCAGTTGCAGAAACATAGGATCGTAGCCATCAAGGAAACGTATGGTACTCAACGAGATTATATCTTTGTTGCCATAGTCGATAAATTGTACACCGACGAGTCCTGTTGACAGATTTGTAGTATTCAAAATTTTAGCTCTGTAGTACTTCCCATCTTTATATTTTGCGGCGCAAATAATGCCTTCATGGATAGCTGCCGGTGGCACCGCGCCTACACCATTTTCTAGGTTCTCGCTGGCCGTCTTGAACAGACTTTCCACCATCATGGATGACTGCTGGTCGGGCTGCCCACATATCTTCAGAAAGGGGCAGTCTCCATCCACATGGGTCACGTAAAGATGAAAAGATCTCGGGACTTCGTTAGACAAAGCCATGACGAAAGATGATTTATGAAGTGATATACGAAAGACAGTTAGTAACTAACTCACATAACTATAATAAGAAAAAAAAATATTCTACGCTGCACTTTCCACACAAATACACTAAAAATATACCGCTTTCCACCTGCCTCCATAACGGGACTCGTGGCGGTGACCGACACGGGCCGTCGGTCGTCGTCACATGTTTGGGTCCAAGGATGGACGGCGTGCTTGTGTTCGGTACGCCGACATCGGTGTTGGGGGTGGAATACCCCCCAAGGTGAGTTCGGCCGAACGCCACTGGCGGAGTCGCGGAAGTGTGCGCAAGCGTTCCCGTGACTCCGCCCCGCAGTGACGCGATGGAACACCGTCAGGTTTTTAGTCGGTTGGAGTCCGACGTAACCTCCGTGGCCCCGTGGTGGAAGGTACTCGTCCCGAGATTTCGTGACAAAAAAAAAACGCAAACAAATACATACAAAAAAAATCTCAGAATCAGTGTAACTGTTTAGGATGAGTTGCGTGACATTTGCACACACAAGAATTATAATTATATACCTAAAGATCACAAAATTATAAATAAAGTCTGGGAACATCCATTTCCTACCGCCTACCACAGCTATGACACTACTCATATAGTCGTATCGTACTAAGTTAATATCTCTACGACAATTACTTTTAATTGTAACAGACAAACGATTAATTGCCGTAAAAGAACATGAATATTTGAGTGCGATATCGCGAATTCGGTTCTCATTTCTTGGAAAACGGTTGCACCTGAATCGCATTGGCTTTAAGATCTATTATTCAAGCGATAGATAATCGTTTCAGTGAATCGTTTTAAAGAAACCACATGTCCAATGAATTATAGGTATATTGATTTTCAGACCGGTGAAGTTTACTTTAGGAGTCGGTTAGAAGTGCCAAATAAACTCGTTTTGGTCCTTTCAAAATGTTTTATGAGTCAATTTTGTTCTGTTGTGTACCTTATTCGACAATATGACCGTAATATCTATAGGAACAGATAGAAAAACAGTACCTATACACATACATTTTTATAGGCTTCATATTCTGGGCTATCTTGATTAGACTAGGATGATGATATATTGTCCAAGTTGTAGTAGGTTTAACCGAGGAAATAGGTATTCAGTTATATCCACTTCTACCTTGAAGAACTTATTGTGATTCATACCTAGTTTAAGGTGTGGCTACCGTCAGACTTACTTCACAACCGTCTTTATCCATAATAGTAGTACCTACGTACCACATTTATGAAATGGTATGCTTAATAAGTATCTGCTTAGGACCTAATTATTTAAGATTACATTTAGATGCACTGCAAGATGTAAGTGTGTACTACGCAATGACCACTTAATAAGATAAATCAGTTTTTCTATATCCTCATTTATCATGAAAATATCATCTCCGCAGTAGATAAAAGATATGTCAGAAAAACGCAAAAGAATTCTTTGTCCACTTTGCAGTAAATTCTAATACATGAATATTGAATATATCGTGTGGGAAATAAAAGTGTGAATAAACAGCTGACAATTAAACACTTGTAATTTGACTGGCACTCCTTTCCGATAATAGCTGCGAGGAACGATAAAATAAAAATGTGTCGGCGTGTAATTTATTCATTTTAATTACTTCATAGTGTGCATTATTTATTATCTACTTGGGACTGCTAGCGATTTTCTTCACGTGAATTTCACAAAGACAACGTTTTTAATAGTAATCTATATATTAATACGTGAAGAGAAAACTTTAGATCCCTTTTTAGGCACGTTACGGTAACAGAGGAATGTGAAATTTAGCATAGTTAAAGTTTACGTCGAAAAGGAGTGCAGAAACCTAGAATTTATATATAGAACGCGTTACAAACACATCAACGTACATAAAATAACAGTAATGATTGCGCATCATCCGCTAATAAATGACGTTATTGGTATTGTAAATAAAGTTAAAGCTAAAAAGCTAAAAAAGCGAAAGCCAACGCAATCATTCTCAACGTCAAATTGGTCACTAGTAGTAAACTAAGATTTAACGAACTAAGATGAATGTTATCTCAAATAACCATAAAGTACGCACGCCAACTGTTATAATTAAAAAGCCGTTAAAGACAGTAAGATAATGCCTTACGGTTAGTTAGAAAATCGTCTACAACCCCTCAAGATTTCAATGAAATCCGTTTAGCTGTTTCGGAAATTAATCGCGACAAACAAATGCAAAATTAGTAAAACGATTATTGACCTTAATTTTAATATCGCAGACAGACACACTGTGATTTATTGGCAAGATAAGATAAAACAACGCCAAAACTTAATCCTTAGAAGTAATACAATTTTTTTAAATTTTTGTACCGAAATGTTACTACCTATTTCTGATACTACCTATGCAAGGTAGTATGAGTATTGAGTAGGTTCGGTTCAGGGAAATACCACAGTCAAACCAAACTTTATCGTGAAACGATTTAGTCTGTATCGGAAGAAAACTGTGGTGTCCGTTTTTTTTTACATAAGCGAGCTTCGGAGCCCATGTATAATTATTAGAGCGAGCTAAATATTATGATTGCCAGGGATTTGCTAGTGTTTAGTTATAGTCCAAATAAACGGGCTAAATCCATGTTGAACTCCAAGTAGTCGAGGAATGTTTCATAATAGATATACCTACATAGATAGCAAAACAGAAAAAAAATTTGGTAGCAATGTCACTGTTTACTATGAAATATACTACAAATGTGTTTCTAATGATCGTATTATCGTATCGATATGAAAATGCGAGTAGGCGTTGAAAAGTACTACTAATGTAAAAATAATTCTGTAACATTTCATTAATGCGTAAATGATATTATCTCTACCTAATATTGTATAAATTCTCTGCCACCAATCAGCCGATAGTTTGATCATAGATGGTAATTAAGATTGCATGTGAGCTAAAACAAAGTTATACATATGTATATATTATATGAATAATAGTATTTTTGTCAAAGAAGTAACAAACGACTATGCAGGTCAATGGACTCCATAGACATATATACTCAACCTTAACTAATATTAAAATCTTATCTCGGTTTGTACCGGGGCCCTCTTTCCCACTGGCTACTCTGGGCACGTGCCCAGGGCCCCACAATTGAAAGGGGCCCTTTTTATTGCCAAAAATCCAAAAGTACCGATATGTATTGCCGAAAAAAGTCTATGCTTTGTCAAGGTCATATTATCCTATTGTGCCCAAGGCCTCCGATAGATAAAAGACAGCCCTGGGTTGTACACGGATGCGACTCCTGAGGACTAAAATGGTTTTATCGCAAAATATATATATATATTTTAATAATATACATACTGTAAAGTTCGTAAACAGCTATAATAGTAAAAACTGTAGCGTAGCCGTTTACGCCCACCTCGGAACATAAGGATACATTGTTCAACACATCAAAAAAATTGAAATACAGTACAATGGACATACAATACTAGACATATACTTACAGGCAAACATTTTGAAATAATGATATTAAAATGTAACGCTTTACACTCATAGCTCCACAACCTGTGTTGTGGGTACCATGGACACACACAAAGCCAATTACACTAACATCCAGGCCGGGAACAGAAGTTTTAACCTTTAAAACTTATGGCCCGCCGTGACACTTTCTTGTTGCGGGAGTCTTCCGCCATTTGAATGCAATTTTCCTTCATGGTAGGTATTATTGCAGTCTAGCATACCTACACGTTTACTACCTACATATCTATTAGGATACGCTTATTCACCCTTTTTTTATTCTTACCTGAAAAAAACTCCTGACGAGTACTTTCGATGCCCTAGTTTACGATCATATTAATTATATTTTTTTGTCAATGGAATTGCAACTTGCATGAAATTACATGATTTGTGCACTATCGTTAATTAAGCTAAGTTATTTTTACAATCCACGATTTAGTAAAGATTTTATTTCTGAGCTAAGAAAAGCTCAATCATGTACAGGGCCGGATTCCAAATCTGAAGTTCTGAAGGCCCTGGGGCAAAGACGGAGCGGAGGCCCCTTATTATTTTCCGAATAAAAGAAAACGAAAGAATGTAGTAATTAGATAAAGTCAGTTAAAGTTAATAAAAATTAAATTTATCTCTTCTGTGGAGGCTACGGAACAGCAGCTCCAGTACCTGGTAACTACACACCGCCATTCTGAACTGCAAAACAGAGCCGAAGATTAAAAATCCTGCTCTCCTATACGTTGAGCTTGAGAACGAAATAGAATTTGAAATAGCATTTAGCTGTTATATTTTTTAAGCCCTTGGATTTCACGGTCTACATAAATAACAAATGACAACTGATTGGAGCAACGATAATGGCGGACGATGTTAGCGGGTTACACAATGTTTGTTTCTGGTGCGTCCAGGTCACGTAATTAGTGCCTAGCTGCCGTCGAACTTTATTACACAAAGTGGCTTTTTCGAATTTGACGTTAGTAAATAGATATTAGTTGGAATAGCAATAATCCTTGATGGTATTTGTGTTCGAAAATGTGTTTCCTAGCTCTTGTATCACTGCCTTCATGGACGTGTGGAAGGCATCTGTGGTTTAGTTTTTTTTAATATTTTGAGAAAAAAAAGGTTAAAGTGATGGTAGGAACCATGACTAGGGAACTAAGCGTATGAACCGACCGGAATTTTTGGTCCAATTAAATTAGCAACACCAGACACATGCTTCGTTTGACACCATTTTATGTAAGTTTAAAGATTCATAAAATGTAAATTCATTTCAATAAATTCGGAATATTATACAGAAAACTAGTTATAAAGAATGTGAATTTTATTACGTTGGGTTAATAAATATTTTCAGAAAATTAGGTCCAAAATCTTCAGATTTTAGCGACTTTTTAAATTCGTACAAGTCAAATCGAAAAACCTTCTAAAAATTCAATAAACTGTTATCTGTCTACTAAAATCAGTATAATTATGAAAGCAACACGGCACGGTACAACACGTCTACTTCTTCTTCTTAAAGTGCCTCTCCAACTATTGAAGGTCTATCAGCTTCTTGCTGTCTTCCTTGTTTTTCGCTCTGCGGAATAGCTCAGCGGAGCTTGCTACTCCGGTCCACTCCCGGATGTTGCGTTACCACGACTTCTTTCTCCTGCCAACCCTCCATCTTACAGCGACTGCACTAAATGTCAAAATTTATTGTACGATTTCATTATTATACAATACCACTTTTACAACCCATCAATTTCTGTTTCTGTAATAAAATCTAATTGAACCAACTTAACCCGCACTTGGCCAGCGTGGTGGACTGTGGCCTAAATCCTTCTCATTCGAGAGGAGACCCATGCACAGCAGTGGGACTATGATAGGTTGATGATTTTACTATAATAATGACCCGAAATCTTCGAATGCTGCAACTGCAACCAAACCTAAAGTGGTTGAATGTCGCTTGAAATATTTATTCATACGATGTTATTTATTGATACTATCCCTATATTCAAATAATTTGTAACGCCTGTTATCGATGGGGCAGTTATCATTGACAGTGACGTCGCCAGTTGCCATTATACTTGAAAGTGGTAATTTGTCGCAGATGCACTTCTTCTCACGAGTTACGTGGCATTGGCTCGAGTCGACATCGAGCTTCTCGCCGATGTAGTTCCGACAGCAATGACAAAACCAGCGAACATAGCGTAATTAGGAGCATATTCAAATTCGTTTAGTTCAGAAAAGAAATATATTTTTAACATTTTATTATATTTTAAAAATTAATATGCGTTTTAAAACATAATGGATGTAATTAAGGTAAGTGTGAAGAATACTCAACGCACCTAAAATCTGTATAGGTCTATATATGTAGGTTTTTATAAATTTTGAGAAGAGAATTGATCGAAAGTGTAGAATTTTTGAGATCTTTTGCAGTAGCAATCTACCAGCTAGGTAGATTAACGCAATAAGCGTGGTGCCAACGCCATAGCCATTTCTACCGTGAAGCAATTTATAGTGTTTCGGAAGAAGAGTTTGCTTGCGCGCGGACTCTCAATACATCTTATTCCTCAGGAGTCACAGAGCTACGATCTCAGATACTGTGTACTGTCTGGCGTTAAATTGGATATCTGTGGGTTGCTGAGACCACTTAAACCGGTGGATTACATGGATGTTGGCTATTTCTTTTCTCTAAAAAGAAAGGTGTGGATGTTGGCAGTGTTTAAATTAGAGGCGACCATTTTAGTCCTCAGTAGTAACAAAGCAT
>DWNH01001373.1:0-11557 GCA_018249895.1 Tiana niger | reverse complement strand
GGTGTACAGAAAAGGGCCATAACACTTGTTAGTTCTTTCTTTGACGAGACAAGCTGATATGATGCCGATCACGATAGAACTGACTCCCTCGCCGTATACCAACGGGCCTCCATGATCGTTCTGGAGAAGAAAATGATTAAATCAATTGAAACCAGAGAGAGCGATTAAGTAATGTTATTTGAAATTATGGAGAACATGATGATGAAAGGTTTTCCAAATGGCTAATTTACGTGTCTTTCGGGATTGCCCAATTGCTTTCAAAATCGAGATACTTCCTCATAAGAATAAGTGCTAATCACGAAAAATCACGATGACTCAAGCCGTTTGTATTTATAAAAATATGACTTACCTCACAAAATCCTCCATCAGCTTGAGAGGCGTACCGCCTTAAAGACAAACTTTCATTACCAGTTGTCTCGTTATGATATGCAGAGTGCATCACGAGATTAGTGGGAATTTTCTCTGATCTATGGACAGGGAATTCCCTTCTCGAATCCTCTTCGTCTGAGTATTGGATGTCTGTACAATCTACGTATTTCTCCTGTGTAAATTCAAGATTCGTTTTAGTTTTTTTTTTGGTTAATTTTAAGTATATAACATCTATTATAAATAAATAAATAAAAAAATAAATAAATATATAAATAAAAAATAATATATAAATAATATATAAATAAAAAAATAAATAAATAAATAAATAAATAAATTATGGTCCAGTTTACATCTTACCATTAACAATTTCTAAGTCACAACAAGATTAGTCAGTTATAGATGGTTTTTAAGTCATTTTACAGTAGTAGTATTTTAATAGACTCTTACTGTATCATTCTTTACATTCAATTGTCTAAAATACTTTGATTTTTGAACACATAAGTTTACAGATATGCTAAAAGCGAACACATACATTACATATCTCAGACATAGTTTGCCCGATGTCCTTGGTGCAAATCATATAGTTATCGATGATGTTATGATACCGTGTTCCCCATCGGCGCTTGCATCTGTTTTTCGGTATGATTTCCACGTGTGCTTCCAGTAGTGTTTGTTGGTTTTCTTTTCTTCTGTTTACCCACTAAAAAACAGATATTTATTATTAATAACGCATCGTTAAAACATAATTATTCTTAAGATAAAGAAAGAAACAAAGTCTACTTCTGATACTGAATTAGGTAATTTTAAATTGATTTTGGCCTTTATTCCAGAATTAGTGCTGCATACAGTGAACTTTTAGTTTTAAGTCAGCGCTGGCAATACTGTTTATTTTCTTTATACCCAGGCCTATAATGGCATGTATGGAATGTGATGAGAAACTTACATCATTGTATCTAGAAGTAGTCCCCCAACCAGCAATAGTGACAACGTTTCCAGCATTTTCCAATGTCTGACTCTGATTATTGTAGCACACCGGCTTAGGGATGAAGTCGCAGCCTCTGATCCGGCGATTGAAGTCAAAACCATCTTCAATCTTAACTACGGCGATGTCGTTATTCATCCATCGAATATTATCATTTTCGTGTCCATCGAAAACATAATCTAAAATTTTTAAAAACTATATTTGCTTAAGGATAATGTAATTTTAGAAGTGTAAAATATGCAAGAGTTAATTCTATAGAGTCACGAAGAACCATCTCTCTAACTTTCTTATTTATTCCATTTTATAATAAACTACATTTGCAGAGAATTACTAAATTTTCATAACAGCATCAAAGTCAAAAGTAAAACCGAAAATCTAGCGATATTTATCAAAAGCATAACAGTTTTAAAAGTCATTAATATTTTTACTTACTTTTAGGTATACATTTCCAAATGGCTTTCTTGGCGCCATTTTTGATGCACGGATTATTGTATCTATCATCCTCGTCGGAATACCTAAAACATTTTTATAATAATGTTTAATTTAAGTTATATAATACGTATTTCCAGGCTTAAAATCATGGTTGCCAATAATTGATGTTTGCTACAAAAACTTTATATTAGTAAGAAAATACAATATCGTACTTGTAAGTCCCAGAAACAACATAGAAATGCTGTGCGTCTTCGATGCATGCAGCAGATGTCAGGATGTATTCTTCGTGAAGGATCACCCCGCCACACAACCAGGTCCGGTAGTTGGGTTTCTTCTTATTAGTGCGGGGTAGTTTTAAGTATACCTTGGACAATCAATCTTTTTTTTATTTGTTTCGCAGTTTTGTTGTTTGACATTGTCGTGACACGTGGGACTTCTATTCGTTAACTCTCAGCTCAGATCCTATAACCTACTCTATTATATCCATAATAAGTAGGTTATAGGATTTGTCTCTTTCTGTGCCATCTTTATTGGCGTGCTTGGCGTGCTCCTTACCACATCTACATATGTATATAGCGCCTCTGATACAAATTAAATGCTGTTTGGAATTAAATGTTTATTTTATAGGGCTTTATTTGTATTTTATATTTTGTAAGCTACTTTATTTATAACGAATATGCAATAACAATAACAATATTTTCTTCTTCTACTAAGATTTCCTGTTTCAATTATGGTAAGACTTTTATATAATGACTTTAAATGCAACTATTTTTCTGTTTCTATTTCTATAGAGGTTTGCCATAACTTTATTACCATTAGAAGCATGAGTTTGATTAATAATTACCATATAGGGTCTGCCATCGGAAACTTCCTCACCATTGATGATTCTCCGAGTATTATTTAATATTTTACCTACTTCTTCTGGCAAGTGTGTAGCAACTTCAATAGCTTCTATAACTAAAACAAAAATAATAGCTATGTCATGGGTACAGAAATATTATGTGAAATCGAGTCAATTTTATAAGAAAGGCTTTATATGAGATTGCAATTTCTCTTACTGTCCTTTCTTTTTCTTTATTTTAAGTTTTTTCTATAAATTTAAATAAATAAATACCTGAAAAATAGACGAGTGATCCAATAATGAATAAAAATACCTTCATCTTATTGCTTTGAAAGCAAAAATCAAAAGGATATTAAAATCGTACAGATTTGTAATTAATTTTGTAATCATACGCCTCACATCAATTCAATTTGTATTATTCCAGACTTATGCACATTTTCCATTCGCCGGATTCAGTCATCAAATGATTTAATTATTTATAAGGTTTTATGTCCGAACCATCGTCATTAAGCCTTATTTCATCTTTACCTACAATTTTTTTTTATTAATATATTTTTTATTTGCTTACCAGAAATGAATATCGACGATACTGATATGAATTTATTGATTTATTATTTTGATACCGACGGAATGTAACCGTTCGTAGACAGCACCAGGTAGTTTATGCAATTAATTGGCCTTTAGTAAGCTACTACTGAATAGTTTAGAAAGTGGAGTCTGCCAAAACGTAGGGCTCATGTGGATCACAATTCCAATAAAAGACCTTTAATTTATTAAATTTTCTCTTATTAGAATATAACGTGGAAAATGGTTTAAAATAAAAATCGTTTCAACATTAACTAGTACATATTTATTACAGAAAATATCGTATTAATCATGCAGTAGTAATATTATTTTTATTCTTTTTTGTATTATCAAATGATCTAAGAACGATTCCTTCATGTTGAATTACTTTGTCGGCAGCTCTCTGTTGAGTCGTATTGTCTATATTTTTTTTCTTGTCTTCTTGCATTTCTTCGTTACGTCTCAGTTTATTAATTTCATTTTTAGCAGGACTAAAACCAATAAAAACAATAATGTTATTTACTGATGCATTTACTTTGCAAAATTTTTAACTTTACTTTGCAAAATGTTATGAATAAGTAAAACATTACGCGTCAGTAACACGCGTTCTTTAGAAAATACTCTTTAAAAGGTCTTTACACTTTACTTTTGTAACCTACCCGTCAGGATGATCCGCCCAGCTCATTTCCGTTTCAGTGTGTGTTTCGCTAGATCTAAACAACTTATTGCAGTCTGCCCTGAAATTATAAATTATAACACAACAAAGTTACATTATGCCTTCCATAATTTTCAATTGTAAATTGGAAATTAAAATCTAAAATTTTGAATGCTTTTTAGGAAGTCTACTTCTATATTAAAATGTTCAAGGTTGAATAGAATATCTTACGCGACATCTTTATAAACTGCACATGTGATCAGTAATCTATTTTTGTAGACACTTGTGTAGAGAAAAGGCCCATAACATTTATTGCTTTCCTCTTTGACAAGACACGCTGATATTATGCCAATAACTACAGCATTTGACCCTGTACCGTGCAGGAGTGGACCGCCGTGATCATTCTGGAAAATATTAAGAAAATTAAATAGATAAATAAATAATAAATATCTTGGGACAACTCACACACGGCCATGTGATCCCAAACTAGGCAGAGCCTGTCTATTGTAACCAGACAACTGATAAACAAACACATTTTTTTTTGTAAATACATAATTACATGGATAACAATACACCCAGACACAGAACAAATATTCGTGCTTATCACAAACATTTGTTCTGGGTGGGGATCAAACCCACGACCTCCCGTTTAGCAGTCAGGTTCGCTAACCACTACACCACGAGGCCAGTCAAAATTAATTAGTTTAACAAATCTAAAAGTCCAAGTACCACCGACACACGCAATTCTACCGTGAAGCAATTTATTGTGTTCCGGAGATCACTAAGTACGAGGCGACCACCTTAGTCGTCAGAAGTAGCAATGTATCTTTGTGATTTCAGGTAGGACTAAAGTACTGCCTGAAGTTGCAAGTGGATCCAGATGTCCATGGGTTGCAGTGACCACTTAACACCAGGTGGCCTGCACGCTCGTTCGCTACTTATATTCAATAAAATGAAATGAAATGAAATTGTTTTATCAATTACGAGGTATTTACACTTAATGAAAGTAAAAAAATCAATAAGTTAATAAGTTCATCGGCTTTATACGCTCTTTAGCTATTGTTGACCGGAAGAAAAAAGCCGGCAGAAAAAAACTCTCGGTACTCCTTTAAAATCAGTTATAAATTACATTCCAGTCTGCAGCGCAGCTTCAGCTTGATAGTGAGCAAAAAAAATGTGTGATGTGTGATTTTTTTTATTTATTCATCATCACCACTATCATGACAGGGCATGCCTAATGCGATAGAGGCGGTCTTAAACTTACTTATTAATTAATAAACTTACTTACTAATTAATAAAGTTGCTTACTAATTAATAAACTTACTTACTAATTAATAAACTTACTTACTAATTAATAAACTTACTTAGTAATTAATAAACTTACTTACTAATTAATAAACTTACTTACTAATTAATAAACTTACTAATTAATAAACTACTTACTAATTAATAAACTTACTTACTAATTAATAAACTTACTTAATAATTAATAAACTTACTTACTAATTAATAAACTTACTTAATAGTTAATAAACTTACTTACTAATTAATAAACTTACTTACTAATTAATAAACTTACTTACTAATTAATAAACTTACTTAATAATTAATAAACTTACTTACTATTTAATAAACTAACTTACTAATTAATAAATTACGCAGCACACGACAATACTAGATATTAATTAACACTGCAACATATCAAATACAATGTCACGTTTGCGAACTCACCCAACTGGCATGGGAATATATCGAACCTATCTTGAACCAAGTTCAGGGTCTTAATTGCTCTGGTAAGTGGAGCCTTGGCCATCATCTTAGTCCTGGCTATCGGCACCGCCAGCAGGGGCGGACATCTGATAATGAATATTGGTCGTGCCTGCCGCCGCCGATGAGAAGTGAGGCGGGGGACGGGGGGCCTGCCCGCGGACGCGCAATGCGCGATGCAACTCACTCACCGCGCCACCATTACTATGCGCACTTCACGCGGCCATATATACATATATTATTGTGCCAAAAAAGTTTGTAATACAGCATACATATGAAGGTTAAATAGTTTTATTAAACAACACACCAACAAATGGTCCTTCGAGCCTTCAAAGCCGTCTTAAAGGAGCGTGTGCAGAAAATTCAATTCGGACCGAACTGGCGACTCAAGCTGGCTGGACGCGCTAAGCGGACTCTTCAAGGTCAAACCCACGCGCCCGGACAAAGGAATCGAGTGAGTTCGTTCCAATCATATTTTGTATCCATCCATTTCATCCATCGTTTTCCATAATATACCTTCTATAGGGGAAATCAGGTTCCCTCTTCAGTTGTTACGGTGTGGAACTCAACATTCGTATATATTTCGTCCTACTATATAATATATAGCTTTTTACTCTCTTCATAATAATCACGTATCGTTTATTTAGAGTATAATTCATAATTCGTAACTATGGTAGACGAAGCGAGCTTAAGTAAATTATATAAACGTAGAATTTCGTTTAAATCAAGACTGACAGGTTTTAACAACTATTTAAAAATAGCAAACAGTTACGATACATTAACTACATTACATCAAATAGAATTACAAAGTCGTATAAATAAAATAGACGAAGCCTTTAACTCGTTTAACGAATTTCAGAGCGAAATCGAAGTGCTGGCGGCCGATCCTACGGCGGAACAAGCGGAAAGGGAGCAGTTGGAAAACCTATACTTTTCGTACACGTCGGTGGCGCGCGGCTTGCTGCGCGAGCAGCCTGCCGAGCGCGACGACGGATCCGTGGCCAGCGCGGACACTCCGGCTGGCGCCGCGACGGTCAAGCAAGAGTTTTTTAGACTGCCGGAAATCAATCCGCCTTCATTCGATGGGGACTACCAGCACTGGCTCGAGTTTAGGGATACATATACATCCCTCATACATGATAACAATCGAATTAATAACATTAGCAAATTTCACTATTTACGTGCGGCTCTAAAAGGTAGTGCAGCATTAACCATACAAAGTTTAGACTTCACAGAAAGTAACTACCATATCGCATGGCAACTACTATCCGAAAGGTATGATAATACAAAGGTTTTAATTAACAACCACCTGCAATTAATATTCAATGCTGAGCAGGCCATGAAAGATTGCAGCAAATCTTTGCGTCGCTTAATAGACATAACGAATAAAAATTTGCGTGCGCTTGCCAGCCTAGGCATGCCCACGGATCACTGGGACGTTTTAATTATATACATAATTTCAAAAAAATTAGATTTCACAACAATAAGGCAGTGGGAGGAATTTAAAAATAATGTACATGATCATCCATCATTGCAACAGTTCATTAAATTTTTAAATAATAGAGCAGATTTATTAGAAACATTACAATTTAACAAACAAAACAAAACACATTCATACACTCAAGCTGACACACAAAGACATTCACATAACATTCACAAGGACGTACACAAATCATTTAAAAATTTTTCTATAGTTACACAAAATAACAATAATAAATACTCTTCTTCGACAAATATAATTTGTCCATTATGCAAGCAGAATCACTATTTATTTAACTGTGAAACATTCCGTTCATTAGATGTTGAATCGAGAATTAAAAAAGTGTCAGAATTTAAAAACCTCTGCAAAAATTGTTTACGTTCAGGTCATAATGAAAAATATTGTAGACTTACTCATTGCAAATATTGTAATTTAAAACACAACACTTTAATACATACTGAACTTAATTCACATATAAAACCACAGCCTCCTATTGACTCTGTAGCCTTATCAGCGCATGCTCAGCCTGCTTTGCACGCTATTCACAAGCCTATTGTCTTGCTATCCACAGCACTCGTTGAAGTCATGGACAATGCAGGGCGACTCCTGCCGGCCAGAGCATTGTTGGACTGCGGCAGCACTTCAAACTTCATAACGGGTAACCTCTGCGAGAAGCTCGGTCTGGTAAGGCGCACAACTTCCTCTACTATCATGGGTATCAATGGCCAGGTGTCGAATAGTACAGAGTCTTGTGATTTAACAATAGTGGCACATGGTGATAGTTACAGAATAAATATTAACGCGTACATTTTACACAATATCTCACAGTCAATACCTTCATCAAACATAAACATAAAAAATATAAACTTACCTTCTCACGTTCGGCTCGCTGATCCGCATTTCGACGTTCCATCCACTGTTGACGTTTTGTTAGGAGCTGAAGTCTTCTGGAATATATTAGGTTCAAGCACAATTCATTTAGGTAAAAATTTACCCACCTTACGTGAATCGAAATTAGGTTGGATAATCTCAGGTAGTATTTTATCTTCCGGTAATAACAAACAACAGTCGTTCTGTCATTCTACTCAAGTAATTGAAGAGCAGCTTTCCCGCTTCTGGGATCTTGATCGTGTATCTTCAAAACACACCATGACCAAGGAGGAGCAGGCGTGTGAGGAGCACTTCCTCTCTACAACTCAACGCGACTCTAATGGTAAGTTTATTGTCATGATACCACTGAAAGAGAAGCCTGAAGTCTTGGGAGATTCCTACACGATGTCGAGGCGGCGATTCCTGTCCTTGGAGCGCAAGCTGGAACGTAATCCTAAATTAAAAGAAAAATATAATGAATTTATACGTGAGTACATACAACTAGGTCACATGACACAAAATACACATTATACATCTAATAAAATAGTAAATAATTACTTACCTCATATGGCAGTCGTCCGGGACGAGTCAACAACGAGTCCAATCCGTGTCGTCTTCGACGCATCTGCAAAGACCTCTTCAGGTAGGTCCTTTAATGACATCCAGTGCATAGGTCCAACCGTACAGGACGATCTCATTTCTATTTTATTAAGGTTTAGACAACACAAATACGTAGTTGCGGGAGACATAGAAAAAATGTATAGAGCTATAAACATAAACACATCACAAACACATCTACAACAAATAATTTACCGCTTCAATACATCTGATACATTAAATACATTTACCTTAAATACAATTACATACGGAACGGCATCAGGTCCTTATCTAGCCACGCGATGTTTACTGGCTCTTTCGGATCAGTGTAGTAATGAGCGCGCCAGGCATTCAATAAGACATGATTTCTATGTTGATGACTTTTTAAGTGGGGGAGACTCTGTTGAGTCTGTTACAGACTTGTGCAATCATGTGATTAAAACATTAGCATCTGCACAACTTAATCTGCGTAAATGGCAATCAAATTCGAAAGATATTTTAAAATCTATATCTAACATAAAGGGAGAATCGGAAAAAACTTTGAACTTAAATAATACAACCTCTAATAAAACACTAGGATTATACTGGAATTCTGATCATGACTTTTTATATTTTAAAATCGAATCGTTGCAACGCTCAAAAGTTACTAAGCGTAGCATTCTTTCTACTATCAGTCATATTTTTGATCCTATTGGATTAGTTGGTCCATGTACTGTGCTAGCAAAATTAATTTTGCAAGACTTGTGGAAATTAAAAACAGACTGGGACGAAGAGGTTGATATAGATTTTAAAAATACCTATCTTGAGTTAATTAATTCTTACTCCAAATTAAACTTCATTAAAATTCCTCGTTGGGTGGCTTGTGATCACATATATTCAATACAGTTACACACATTTACAGATGCCTCTGAGCGAGCATATGGAGCTTGTTGTTATGTTAAAACTGTTACAAATAACGGCTCAATAAACATACATATTCTGGCATCAAAAAATAAAATAGCACCTATAAAAACTTGTACTATTCCACGACTAGAACTATGTGCTGCTTTGTTGGGTACTAGACTTTACACTAAAATAGTAGCATCTCTTACCATTCAATTTGATCTTTGTTACTTTTGGTCGGATTCGACTGTAGTGCTGGGCTGGCTAGCAGCGCCATCAAGCAAATTAAAATCATTTGTACGCAATAGAGTAAACGAGATTAACGATGCTACCGGTGCCCACCAGTGGAACTATGTGCCGTCAAGGGAAAATCCTGCAGACCTGGTTTCTCGCGGAGTGAAACCTGAGTTGCTACAAGCAACAAGCTTGTGGTGGTCAGGCCCTGGTTTTTTATATAATGCAAAAAATGCATTTCCTATAAAACCAATAATTCAAACTAATCTTCCAGAACTTATTTTTGTGACGTACACTGAAAATAATCGTATATATAATTTAATTAATAAAATCTCTAATTATTCAAAATTAGTTCGAATTATGGGATATGTAAACAGGTTTATAAATAATTGTAAAAATAGTAAAAATAAAAATAAAAGTAGATTAAATTGGTCTGAACTAAAATCATCGGAGAATTCATTAATACGCATTAGCCAACAAGAAATGTTTCCTAAGGAATATAACATATTAATTTCAGGTGAAGTTTTAAGTTCTAAAAATCGTCTATTATCTTTATCTCCATTTATTGATTCTAATAAAATCCTCAGAGTAGGCGGTCGTTTAGAAAATTCTTATTATAGTTACGACATAAAACATCCTATACTTCTTTGTAGTAAACATACATTAACGAAACTTATTTTCGAAGAGCATCACAAAATATTACTACACGCCGGGCCACAGCTTCTACTTTCAACTGTTAAACAAACTTTTTGGCCTCTAGGTGGTAAGAATCTAGCTAAGCGAGTAGTAAGGTTTTGTGTTACTTGTGTTAGACATAAAGCGTGCACGATACAACCTATTATGAGTAATTTACCTACTGACAGACTGCATCTCGAATATCCCTTTCTCAATACCGGTGTCGATTATGCAGGGCCAGTGTTGGTAGTCAATCGTAAGGGTAGAGGCAGTAGACTTATTAAGTCATATATATGTGTTTTCGTTTGCTTTGCCGTTAAAGCTATACATCTGGAACTTGTCACGGATCTTACAAAAGAGGGTTTCCTAGCTGCTCTCAACCGTTTTATGTCTCGTCGGGGGAAGCCCCAGACTATCTATTGTGATAATGGGACTAACTTTGTGGGGGCCTCTAATGAATTAATCAATATAATTAAAAATAACTCTCATATTATAGAAACTGACTTGCATCAGAATAGCATTAATTTTAAATTTATTCCTGCGTATTCCCCAAGTTTTGGGGGTCTCTGGGAAAATTCTGTTAAAAGTGTAAAGCATCACTTGCGGAGAATATTGGGTATGGCCCACCTAACATATGAAGAGGTGGCCACCTGTCTTTGCCAGATAGAAGCTATATTAAACTCCAGGCCTATCACTCCTATGTCATCTGATCCTTCTGATCTTTCATGTCTCACCCCGGCCCATTTCCTTATTGGACGAACGCTCACTTCGGTTCCTTATCCGCAGGTTGCCGTGGCAAATATCACCAGACTCCAACGCTTCCAACGAATTGAGGCGCTGAAACAACATTTCTGGAGGCGGTTCGTCGCCGAGTATATCGCACAGCTTCAGCAGAAGAATAAGTGGCGCTCGTCATCAGGGGACGCATTACGAAACGGCGACATGGTGGTGGTAAAGGACAAGGCGTCACCACCCTTGATGTGGCAGTTGGGACGGATCGTCAATCTACACCCGGGCACTGATGGCGTAGCCCGTGTGGCGGACATCAAGACTTCGAGAGGCGTCATACGCAGGGCGTATAATAACATTTGTGTGCTTCCTATTGAAGACCAGTCTTCAACGTGGGGGAGAATGGTCGTGCCTGCCGCCGCCGATGAGAAGTGAGGCGGGGGACGGGGGGCCTGCCCGCGGACGCGCAATGCGCGATGC
>DWNH01001372.1:0-11563 GCA_018249895.1 Tiana niger | reverse complement strand
AAGCCTCTTTTAGTCGCCTCATACGACAGGCAGAGGATACCGTAGCTGTATTCTGGTCCCGAGCTACAGGGACAAGTGAAGACCGACGGGAGCTCTTGATGAAGAACCTCGTATATGTTCGAAACTAGTCGGACAATCACGAGAAATATACATACGTAACGTAAATATACGTCACATAACGTAACTGTACGAGAGAGTTTACAAGATATAAACTCTGTATTCATGTGCAGGTCATCGAACTGTTGTTCATTTGTTTTGTTCATTTGTTTATCGTATTTTAAATGAATTAAAACAGAAGTGTCTCGTAATAACGTTAAATCCACAAACAATACGGCTGTATTAAGTATCGTGCTTTCGATTGACCGAAAAGCTTATTATGGGTCATAATGCGCTGTCAAGTCATGGGCGGAAGCTTCGGATAAAATTTGTTTGATAAAAAATTTGAATTAATTGTTGTTCGTATTTTGGTATGAATTAGGGAATAATTTCTAATTAAAATTAATTATATTAATATTCAATAAATTTTATTACGATAATATAACTCTTCACATTCATAGCCCCACACTAGGATTATAGGATTCTATGTCGTAGATACTATGAACACACACAAATATAATTACACTAACACCCAGACCGAGAATAGAAGTTTAAATTCATAATTTAAACTTCTGA
The DNA here is from genome assembly GCA_018249895.1 of Tiana niger. Taxonomy (NCBI): domain Eukaryota; kingdom Metazoa; phylum Arthropoda; class Insecta; order Lepidoptera; family Hesperiidae; genus Tiana; species Tiana niger. The sequence continues at coordinate 10,891 of DWNH01001372.1, read as the reverse complement.
ATCGAACCCAGGATTCTTCGAATGGTGGACCGGCATGGTAACCACTACACCATTCGGATCGTCATTGCCTTTGCTGTAGTAGGATTAGTACGTCACACGTCTTGTTATGCTCTGTTTTGTCTCGTAGTGGTCTATCGGGCTTACCTAGTATACCTGTTCGAGTATAAAGTAAAAGTGGTCTCTTATTTTGTATCAAAATTGTCCATATAAACGGATATGATTAACTTAATTGATCACACATAAACTACATATATGTATGTAGTTTGAATATTAGATATTTTTGGTTATATATAGCTAAATAAAGTAATACCTTCTTACCTTATTGAGTCATTTAATTAAAAATTTCTTTCAGATACTCCAACGTACCTGAAATAGATAAAATCAGATTACAAAATGGTGCAGTGTATGTAAGTATTATGTAATAAATAATACTACCGATGGTTCGAATGAGTCAAGCTACACAAAATTAACTTTCCCAACAAAAAGCATATATTGCTAAAATTTTAACTACAAAAATCGCTACCGCTTCCACCTTGAGCCACATACGCGCCAGTAGATTCTACTACATTTACGCTTTGCGGTTTCCTGCTTCGAAATATAAACGCAGATTAAAAACGGTGACCGCTAATAATTCGCACTTCGGTCCCAAACCGTCCGCTAAATCCAGTGCCATAATAATATTAATTGGTTTATTTTAAACGCTGTGCAAACAGCGAGCAAACTGGCTGCCTGTTATCACTTAATTATTTACAATTTCATATCGAAAATCCACAATGACGATACACACGTAGTGTTTAACGTTGAATAACGATTCGGTAACCGTTAAATTCTTTTAGCGCGCGCAAATATGAGGACTAGGGTTGCCAGTTTTTTGTGTGTGTAAAGGATGAACGATGGTGGACAAAAAAACGGGAATTCAGGTTTTTTGTTTGTTGTAATTTTTTTTATTATTACTGACAAAATTGTAGGGTCAAAATATGAAAATTAATTAGTTATAATTTTTAATAAATATATAAAAAAATATATTTATTCAGAATGATAACTAATTCACTATGATTAAATAATGTTTTATTGATACTTTTAATAATATTAAAAATATAAAAATTAAAAAAATTATTAATTATAATAAAAGAAATAATTGGTAGTAAATTTCAAACTTTATTTTTGGTTTTTAAAAAAAATAAAAACAATTCCAATCATGATTAAAAATCTTGATCAAATCACTTTTTATTAAGTTAGGAGGACATTTAGGTAGTTTGACGAAGTATAATGACTTCGCAGTACCAAATCGAGCATTGTTGAAATACGGGACAGAGTCAGTCCCAGTTGAATATTATGCCTGAAATACGGGACACCCGTGCGTTGATATACGGGACAGAGGCAGTTCCTGCGAGACATTTAATACTATGTTTAACGCACGGGACGTCCCTTGAAATACGGGACGTTTGGTAACACTAATAAGGACTGTTGATTTTTTTGTATTCGCTCGCGATTCTGTGCACGAGTAAACATGCATGGAACTAGTATTTTTTAGTGCGTTTAAACGGAAATACTTTTATGGAAACGTGAACTATTTATTTATGTTCTTGTAATGAATGTGCTATTGGCCTAGTTTTAGCGACGACGACATGGAGAATTTCTATTATACCTTATTTAAATTTTTTCTAGAAATGAAATGAAATGAAATTGTTTTATTCATTACAAGGTATTTACATACACTTAATGAAAGTCAAAAATCAATGGGTTCATCGGCTTTAGGCGCTCTTATAGCTAGTGTAGACCGGAAGAAAAAAGCCGGCGGAAAAAAACTCTCGGTACTCCTTTGAAATCAGTTAATTCTACGAATGTCTTTGATTCTTGTCTAAAAAAATATTGAAAAAAAAGTTAAATATTGAAAAAAGTAGCAAATGTCTATTCAGGCCACTTGGTGTCCAGCGGTATCTGCAACTCATAGACATTCATTCGATCTCGGGCAGCACAGTAGTTCTACCTGTGATTTTAAATAAATGCGTTGCTACTCCTGAGGACTAAGATGAACGCTTCGTCTTTCGTGTACTCCGACAACTAAACCCTTTTCTTTTTTATGAGCGAAGCTCAGTAAACAGGCAAACGGTTGAAAAACACCTGATGGTAAGTGATCACCGTCGCCTATGGGCATGGGCAACAGGAGGCCATGGCCATGGCCAGAGGAGTCGCCAATGCGTTGCCGGCTTTGGAGGAGAACTCTTTTAGCGCCTTTCTTGAAGATCCCCATGTCATGGTCCGCCGGGAATGCCTCTGCAGGAAGATCGCTCCATAGTTTAGACCCTTTTTCCGAAACACTATAAATTGCTTCACGATAGAATTGGGTAGCGGTGATACTTCTTAAGGCTGCGAACTGCAGGTGGCAGTCAAAATTGTCTTTGTCTTTGGTTCATATTTATCCTCCGTTTAAACTAAGCGTCGGTCGTTAACTTCATCGGCCTCCATGGTCGAACGCATCCCCGATCAGTGACTAATCGGACATGCTGCGAATTCTTACGCGTATTATACGTTGGATGAAGAAACAAGTCGAACATAGCCATCCATTATTGAACTCTATGCTGTTTTAATATAATTTAAATTTGAATGCGATTAAAGAGTTTATTTTATTACATGTAAATGATTGCCTTTTATGCCTGTAACGCGCTACACTATATAACACTTTGTTACCGTAAAACACAGTGCTAAGTGCCGCGAGCATCTAAATTTACGTTAAGCAACAACATAGAGCTTTACCATTATTCAATAGGAACCAAAGCTACATATTAACCTTTAAATGTTAGTATTTTAACCCATATTTATAGTGTAAATACTACGTTTTGATACAGTATATACACAAGTTGCAATAGTAAAGTACTGGTGGGCCACTACTTTACTAATTTTGTATGGGCTAAAAGTCATAAATAAGCAGAGTGCAGAAAAATTTCTAAAGAAGTTGGAATCAGAATAGAAAAGAATAAAGTCAAATTTATTCGCAAATAAACATAACACGTAACGTCAACGGTCATACGATAAAACATTATTATAGATTTAAATATAGGTACACATTTCTGAAGAAGTGTCAATAACGCGTATACGACCACAGATCGTAATTCCGCCATCGAACTCAAACAGTTTGAGGTTTAGAAGATGTACTTACATATATAGTAACAACTCGACATCGTGACCACTTAACACCGTATCCTAAATACACATTTGCTAACATAATTAACAAAAGGAAAAAGAGAACAAAAAATCATCAGAAAACGAGATTACAGTATAACTCAAACCTGTATAAAATTTCATATTAATAACCATTCATCAACGGTTTATTGAAACGAATAACTAAAATACTTTATTACTTACCTCATAATACACATAAACACAGATTTTCTAAAGAATTTCGTAATAAAATCCGTCTCAAACCATCTCGTTTCGTAATTTGAAATATCTTTATTAAGTATTTTCAATAAGTAAAGAAATTTCAAATAGCCATGTCGATTATTATTCCAGAATTTACGTAGAATTACTGTTAACAGTTATTTGATTATCATACATGCAAAAATACCTAACCACCAATTTTTTATCACACTTCCGCGAAACGAATCGGTCAGCTCGCCGCGACTGGTCAATTTACTCGAAATTAATTTTAAGGCATCAAGTATGCCGAGATTTCGAATCAACTCTTCTTAAGTTGTTAAATAATTGCTGCTATGAACGTCAAGCAAAAATCGGATTGTAGATCGACCTTCAAACATATTAAGGTGAAAGATAAAAAGGATGGAAAAATATGAAAAATGAATAAATACTTACGTTTTAAACACGTTACGACATCAAAGTTTTCTACGACTATACTTTGAACATACTCGTACATTCATTGAATGCCTATTGGGCTTATAAAAAGCACCTTAAACTAAGTATCGAGATTTTTTTTTATTCTCACATAAGCAAACCAGGGTTATTAACCCATCTATTTGCTTATATACAAATAAAAAACAATAAGAAATGTATAAATACCTATACGATAGCAAATTGTAATATGTTTTTCAAGAAGGTTATAAAAACGGAATTCTACGGAATATTCTCCTTCACTAGAGAATTCATTATAATCAACTTTAAGTAAGCATATAAGCTAATTAACTTCAAAACACCACGTTAAATGGCGCCGGCAAACTTTGGTTTCGGAACTTTCGAGAAATTTGCGCCAAGTGTGTTAAATATCGAACGGTACAAGTCAATAGCATATAATACACAGTACTATCCAGTGGAAAATACATTATCTTTCTTTACCTGAAGTAGAAATATGATGCGGACGCAATATATCTCGTATCCCTTACATACTTAGAAGAATATGTTTGTTTATTTTCTAAAAAGGGATTTTCAATTTGAAGCGACAATCGTAATCTTCAGGAGTAAGACAACAAATAGGTATATGATGTTATTGGAATTTGGATGGGGATATCAGATGATCTCCATGCTTGCATGGAGGTGGTGGTATGCCGCCGCCCGAGGTACCACCGCCACCCCCAATTCTACCGTAAAGCAATTATTGTGTTTAGGGAGGAGGGTATGGTTGCCACAGTTCACTAAAAACAAGGCGACCCTTTTAGTCCTCAAAAGTAGCAATCTCTCATCTCTCTCGATCTATCTCAGGTAGAAATAAGGTACGACCTAATGTCACAAGTGGATGTCCGCCAGATGCATGCTCATTTGCTATTTTTATTCCATAATAAAACAAAATGCATTTTTTAATTACTGTAATTTAAGAAAAAGAAAATGAAGATAAAGTTAATGAAGAAAATATAAATACACCAACAATATTGTTTTTATCGTTTTTATACAGCAAATAACATGAACCATTTCTATTTGATTTCAATATCAGTAATGGACCAAGCGTGTCAGTCTACGAATCTCATCGAAATAATTTCGAGGCCACTTCATGCCATTCAATCAGCGATTATGATGTCAATTTGAGAGGATCCTTTTTTAAGGGGAGATGAGGGGATATATTTGATCACTTAAAATATTATGTCCTGTAAAAATTTGTAACTCACCTTTTCAATACTGAAATCAATATCTTGTACGGATAAGAAAAATCAATTGCCGTTCGTTAGTCCCGTAAAAGCTTGAAAGTGTGTTGACCGATTTGAAAAGCTTTTTTTTTGTTTTGTTCCCCTCAATACTACAATGGTTTGGGAAAAAAGTAAATTAAGGAAACCCCCAAAGGAACAACTAAAAAACTTAAAAAGTCAGAACTACAATTTCAGTTGACTTTTGTGGCTGACCTATCCTTAGTGCTATGCATAAGTGTTATTCATTCTAATCGTTTATAACAAAGCAAACAAACTAGTTTATGATGGTACGAAGTTCACCGGTTCATCCATATGGTGGATAAAAGAATAAATTATATTATAAATATAACAAAATACTCATAGTTTGAGACGTGTGAATCTTATTTAATGTTTTACTGAAAGGTATAACAAATGCTGCTGAATTTTTTATACACCAAAAGCTCAGGAACCGTGACAAAAAGATAAAAACAAAATTCGAAGCATTGCTACACTACAAAATATACAAAATTATTCATGACTTTGTGTCGTTTCGTTTTCGTATAAAAAAAATCCAAAGGATTATTTACCCTGAGGTTTTGGTCTTTCATGTTCCTGGTTCCGCTGAATACGGGTTTAATCGGAACTTGTTTCTTCATTACACAAACAAACTTGTAATCAAACAGACTGATGGCAACAAAAGTATTACCAGAACAGGCTGCGGGTTGTAGAACAATTGGCAAATATTCCAGTAACAACTGGCTTTTAATGTAACACCCTATTCCAGTAGGTACCAATTTTTATTTTGAACTTTTTACATTTATGCATAAAATAACCAAGCCATAGCTTGATCGTATCTCACCAATACATAAGATTGGGAGTGTCCTTGCAGGTAATTTAGGCTTCGCTATCATGAATGACAGCAAAATTAAGAGAATAAAGGTGCGTTATCTAATAAAAAGTCAAAAATAAAACGAACAATTCCTTTTCGTTTCATTATTTTTGTAAATGTAATTCCAAGAACTAAAAAATATATGTTTGATCGTTTCTATTTTATCCAAGATACAATTGTCAAAATTAGGTGAGCCAAACATTGTATTTTATAATATAACTTTAATTATTGATTAAATTGTTTGGCAGTGATTATAGAAACAAATAATGATAACTATTGGTAGATATTCATACTTACTGACATATAGTTCCGATTGATCAACAATTGGACTGGTGAACTATAGATAAAGTGACCTAGCTGTTCCCAAATCAGACTTTATATAACAAACATTGTCTATATTCTAATCAATTAACCCACTCCTACTAATCCTCATAAATTAATACAACGTTTTCAGAAAGCGAAATGCTGACGGTACACAAGATAAAATTTCGTTTTACTTCGGCTTCCAAAGCAACGAAACCTTTTCGCGGCATTCAATTAAGTTTTTTGGCTCGATAAAAGCAGATTTGTGTGTTCCACAGCTTTTTGATACTGTTTCGGTGTAAACGAATAAACGAAAAAACTCACTTGCCTTTTCACTTTGTTCCAGTGAAAAATCCGAGTGATGTGAAGTGGAAAGGACTAAAATCTTTTGTCGAGTTTTGCGAACAAAGCCAATTTGACGTTTACTGTTTGTTTAATGACGCTTGCAGTCGCTCTTCTCGATTTAATTATGTCTTTCGAACCATTGTTGTTGCTATAATTGCAAGCAATATTTATACTCTCTTCTCGATTCGCTTTTATCCTTGTTCTATCCGCTGTGTAATTGTTATGTAAAGATATTTGGGGAGATATAAAAAACAAAGCGTTTTCAAGGAATGGGAAAACATAATAATTTTTTTCTGTATGCGCACAAAAATACGAACAGAGACAATATAAATGAAAAATGAGTGTTTTCTACTTATACTTCGTAGACTTGAAATATAAGGAAGATCTTTACAGTTTATTTAAATTGACTGCAATTTTTTTTATTGAATAAAAGTAGGAGCGTGCAGGCCACCTGGTGTTAAATAGTCACTGCAACTCTTGGACATCCCCTTGCAACTTCAGGCAGTACCTTAGTCCTACCTGAGATCGCAATTAGTTGCGTTGCTACTTCTGAGTACAAGATGGTCACCTCGTATTTAGTGAACTCCGGCATCCACACCCTCTTTCCGAAACAATAAATTGCTTCATGGTAGATCTGGGTGTGGTGGCGTGGATAGTAACAGGGCGGCAGCCTATTAGAGAGACGAATTAAGACTTCTAAATGTCATTTTACAAATTCCATGCTATCGGAGTCGCGGGTTCTGCTAGTTATTCAATATTATTAAAGAAAATAATTATCTTGATAATTTCGAACCCTTATAAGAACCGTAGAAATCCATCATACTCATTATTGTTCTACTGCTAGACATGCTTCTCCTTTAAAATATGAGAAAAGTTTAGTGCATAGTCCACCACGCTGATAAAGTGCGGGTTGGCGGACGTATGAACAACTGACCAAAATGGTGATTACTTCATTATAGACATTACTTTAATATCACTTAATTATACGACGCCATGCGTCGTCCATAGCATCCAAATTAGTAGTCTTACGGATACGATAGAATCTTAATGTTTAGGTACAAAAAGGCCTTAAACTTAAATGTTAAAATAAGATCAAAGTACAGTTTAACGGGAATGTGAAATCCTTCAATAACGACAAAATCTCTGTGCCGGAACAAATTCTAAATTTATATCCTAGTTTTTTGTTATTGTATTCGCCTGTGTTTAATTGAGATCGGCATAATGTTTTATCATTCATCCGTTATGTTCAGCTGAGCATGTGTAGGAGACACTGAAAAACGATAAGAATTAACATTTAATTCAAACCAAATTTACATTTTCAGGTGTAAAAAATAAAAATGAACTAGTAAAATTAAATTAAATTTCACTTAAATTAAAAATTGAATATTACTACAAAATAAATTGAACAATGCACACATTTCAATTTTAATACAGATTAATGTCCAATAAAAATATAAATAAATATCTTGGGACAACTCACACGCAGCCCTCTGATCCCAAACTAGGCAGAGCCTGTGCTATGGTAACCAGACAACTGATAAACATACATAAATATATTTTTTTGTAAATACATAATTATATAGATAACAATATACCCAGACACAGAACAAATATTCGAGCTCATCACACAAACATTTGTTCTGGGTGGGGATCGAACCCACCACCTCCCGTTTAGCAGTCAGGTTCGCTAACCATTAGACCGAGAGACCAGTCATATACATATAAATGTTCGTCATATTATATAAAAATATGATGTTTGCTTTCATTTTATTTATTTTCGTAAAGGGCTACAAAGCGAACAATACTAGTTTTCGCTGCGAAACTCTGAATTCAATTTGTAGCAATGTTCAATTTCTCCTTGCCAAAATTGCTGCTACAATAATTTCTGGTGTTCTGTTACAAAATTGAAAACATGAAATCTTGTGCTGCTTTTTCACTCTCTCAGATATTTCCGACTAGATGACGATGAAATTCATGTGGACTATCTATGTTTAGTATAATAATTTGGTTTAAGACCGGTTAGGTTTCTGATTAAGAAAAATCCATCAAAGTAATAAATCTAAATCGCACTTAGCGTTTGCTTATAGGTAAATAATAGGTAGCCAACTTTGATACGAGTGTCTGCTCAAAGTGCTTTGCAACCCCTGCAAATTTTGCAAGAAAGAAGAGAAATAGCGTAATAATATAATTAATTATATATGTATAGTTATAATAAGATCAAATACATATTAGTGAACAAACATCAATGTAGAGTGAAAATATGAACCTAGCCAAATGAGTTTTGCCGGCATTAAATAAATAAATATATGTATATCTTGGGACAACTCACACACGGTCATCTGATCCCAAATTAGGCAACTAGGCCTGTGCTATGGTAAACCATATCAAATATATATGTGTCCTACTAAATCCCATTCTATCGGTAAAACTCATCTTTAAAAATCGGTCATACCACATTTGCATTGTAACCTTGTCCGTGAAAATAAAGTAAATATTTCGAAGCAGGGGATTTGTTCCTATACGAGAATATTTCAACAAAAGACGTAGAAGCAGTAAAAGGAAAGCACGTTCCTTTTTACAACTCTTCTACGAATTGGGATGTAGGTTTAATTCAGATGCCAAACGTCCAATTCGATTACGTCTAATGGCTTCCAATTGAAATACTGTGTTTTCAACTTAGCCTCCTTAAGTATAAGTAACAATACTTTTAAAAACTAAAGTTGGTAGACGATGTACAAGCACGGTTTAAGGTGAAGTGGATTTGTTTAGGAAACTTTTTGCTCCTGGCTGCATCTTGGGCACCAAGAGTGATATTGTCACACCTTGGTGACATTTTACTATGAATAAATAAAATATGAATTTTACTGGCAAGTCAATTGAGTTATTTTTAACTTCACGACCATGTGGCAATACCATTCCTTCATTCATAGAACGTGAACTAATTTATCAGCGAGTAATATAGACTGTATTTTGTTTTCAAACAATGAGAAATCATTACCAAATTTTTTTTCCAAAATTTCCATAACCAAAAAATAACGTATGGTGGTACCAAAAATATAAGAATGACTCAAAGAATAATTCCAGCAATCCTTCAATGTTAAAGACCTTCAAAACAAGACACAACAAGAAAACTTTTGTAAAGTTCATCTTGTCCAATAAGTTAATTATTCCCGAACCTTGTCACCGGTACAAGCTCTCTTATTTAATATTACTTCGCAAAATTTTTCCAGTCGCACGACTTTGTGAATGACATTTTTAATTTAAGATTTAACGTTAAGAAAATGTGCGAACGAACGAAGTTCGTTCGTTCCAATTCATAATAGCTTTGAACGCAGTAGTACCAACCTGTTTCACTGCTTAATATCGACGAAAAACACATTAAACATTGTTTAAGTAATTGTGATAAAAATTAGTATGAATTGCCATCTAATTTTTTAATTAGATGAAAAATTGAGATTTGATTTTTTTCGACATTTGATAACGAAAGATTTTAAAAGTGTTGTGTAATTGAAAACATTTTTAAAGTAAGAAATATATACATATTCAGCAAAATAAATATATTTTTGATGGTCTGTGTTCATCCATAGAAATATATATTTACCTTTAAACAGAACCACTATCCTACCTGAGGTCTTACGCAAATGCATTTCTATTCCTAACAACTAAGATGGCCGCGCCGCATACATTTTTTTATCTCTACCAAAACTGTTAAAACAAAACAGAAACAATCATTGTATTCTAATTCATAATAATTAATTCTCGTCGTGTGACACCACACTGTAGAAGCCATTTTCTGTATTGAAATTATCAACACACAGAATCCTACTTTATCCATCCTTTAAAAAAGGTTTTAACATACGGAAATATTAACAAACAATATATAATTATTAATAATAAGTTTAGTTTCCCTGCTTGCTCAATTTCAGATTCTCTACACAAAATGTAATACAAGTCAATTGTATTTCTAGCTTATTGGTAAAACCGTTCACTTAGCGAGCTTCAACCTTATTACGGATTCCAATGAAGAGCTTAATTGTAAGTACGGTATTGAAAACGTGGCTTTGACATTGACAGGCAAAAGCCGGACGACATACGTTAGATTTGCTGATAATTTAACATATTTTTTTTAATAAAGTGAAAATTATTTATTTGTACCAATATAGGTAAAAAATGTTGGTACACACATTTAGAATGTTGACCATATTTCACTAATTTACGTATACACTACCGATAACCGTTGGGGAAGAAAGGTCCTCGAATGGAGACCACGTCTCGGCAAAAGGAGCACAGGTCGCCCTCCGAC
>DWNH01001371.1:0-11570 GCA_018249895.1 Tiana niger | reverse complement strand
GTCTTATCGCTAAGTAGCGATCTCTGCCAGACAACCTTTGGGTAGTGATGTCGCAGAGGAAGTACTCATATGAACAGGTAGGGTGCACTAAAATACATACTAAAATATACATTTACATAGTACTTTACCTAATGAGTAAAATGACAATAATAACATTTTAAAAATAAAACGAGAAATATCCAAAAATTTTACATTAAACACTCCCTTTTTTTATTGAACAAAAGCAGCCAACGAGCGTGCAGGCCACCTGCATAACACAATACCTACAATAAATTACACATGAAACACAATAAATTGCTTTACGGTAGAATTGGGTGTGGTGGTGGTACTTTCCCGGGCGGCAGCTTACCACCTATCAAATACAATGTATAATATCAAAAATCTACACGCTATATCGGCTACCTTCGTTCGTAAAAGTATGTACATATACTCATGTAAAACTCTAATTTAGTCCGTCTAATTACTAATAAACTCACCGACCACATCATCAACTTATCGGAAGTTAGTGATGCAGTTTCTATGTCACCAGTTCATTTAAACCGTATCACAACTCGCCATTATGCAGACGCAATGGATAAACTTCTAGAAAAGTTTCTCGGAGTTTTCTTTGCAGTCTTCAACTCGTCCATACGACCCTGTTGGATCGTATTCAAAGCAGGGCACCACAAAGATTGCTTTCAGTATTTTCATTTTGGTTTTAAAGTTTTTAGAAGAAGGGTAAATTAATTTTTTTTTATTAAATAAAAGAAGCAAAGTATCATGCAAGCCATCTGTTGTTATATGGTCACTGTAATCCCTGGACATCTATATGAAACTTCAGGCCGTACCTTAGTCCTACCTGAGATTGCAAATAGATGCGTTGTTACTTCTGAGGACTAAGATGGTCGCCTCGTATTTAGTGAACTCCGGCATCCACACCTCTTTCCGAAACGCAATAAATTGCTTTACGGTAGAATTGGGTTTAATGTTGGTACTTCTCCGGGCGGCGGCCTACAACCTAGCAACACATCGTGAAGCAACCTTAATGTAAGCAAACTGGTTCTATAATCTTGCTATTAGCTAAATAATTGCTTATTACCGCTTTTATCTTTCTATTGAATAGAGGACAGATATCGACGGATAAAGAAAGTTACAAGTGTGTCTGGGAAGTATGTCTAATATATCATCCGTTAGCATCAATCGGCAACGTTTTCCCACGTACGTCCTCGTTGCACATGTCAAGAACCATTTGTCCCCTTTAATACGTTTTTAATGTGTCTACATTATGTCAATTAGGAACATGAAGTTTGAATATACATAAGTCAGTAATTCTTTTTTTGCGTCTTCCAAATCTTCAATTTAAGGAAAGGAAGAAAGTAACTAAGTATCCGGTAAAGTTCACAATATGGCGACTTTCTTTATTGTTTCTTTAAAAATAAAGAAACACATGTATGGAAGAAATGTTGTGCAAAGGCCCTAGAAGAAAATTTTTAATCTACTATTCATTTGATATCTAGAAAATAGTACAAATAGTAGGTATATTCCTACATACATTTAAATACATAGACACATCTACTAGTACACACCAACAAACAGAAAGACATTGACAATAGTTCACGACTTGACTTCACGTCCGAACTTTATGAAAAAAAAAATAGGTAGGTACCTAGTTACTTATAAAAAATACTTACAGCGTAAAAACTAAATAGCATACCTTGTACCCGACACTCTCTGGAGAAGTCCTTGCTGAAGACGATTCCTTTGAACGGCTTCTCCATCTCGAGGTGCACGCTGACGGAGCCCTTCTCGCAGCTCGTGGTCACATCCTTGACCCGGTTGGCGCGGGTGTGAGCGCGAATGGAGGCCAGCACGCACGCTAGCAGCACCACACGCCACATTTCGCCGCACCCTGGAACGTCATAATATGTACGTTAATTAAATAAGTCCACCCATCCATCCATCCATCAGCCTTTAATTGTCCATCGCTGGACATAAGCCTACCCAAGTCAACGACACTCCGTCCGGTCCTGAGCCATTAGAATCCCTGTAATATACATACATATTTCAAAGATATTATTCTACACAATTTACATTAAAAAACTATACTAGGTATAACGCTATAACTATAACGTATCTCACTCATAGTCCCACAGTAAGATTCTAGGATCCTGTGTCGTGGGTACTATGGACACACACAAAGACGTTTACACTAACACCCACACCGTGAACAGAAATCTAAATTCATCATTGAAACTTCTGCCTCGCGGGGAATCGAACCCAGGATCCTTCGAATGGTCAAACTAAACTAGGTATGTATATGTAAGATTCATCGTTCCAGGTTATCCTAATTATACCCTGTACATTCTGATTGCTCTACAATATTTGTGAACATTAACAATAGTATTTTTATAAGATCACCTACAAAAAATGTATGGACACAGCTTCGTTGAGATGCCAATTACGGTCAGAATCGCGGTCAAAGTTGCGGATATGAAAGCAATTTAAGATCGCAAAGGACTGATTGTCGTAATTTATAAATGTGTATAAAAACACCAATGACCGTTCAACGAACTCTATTAGCTCTGTTTGAAGTTAACTGATCTGTTTTATTGCTGATTAATATGTCTATGCGTCTAGATTTTTTTAAACCATTTTAGACAAAGCAAGTTTTAATAATGTATGGTTTTTCTACTAAACTAAGTTAACAATTCGTTTTGTAAGAAGTTTTTATAATCAAGGCTCATATCGCGATAAAAAATTGTAATAAATTGTCTCTGTGTACCTTTTTGCACTTCTCTTAATTAATTTTAATGAAAATTTTTCTGTTACCAAGAAAATAGTTCCAAGCGGGGAACCAGCACTCAAAAAAGGTGGTAACAGCCACCAAAAATCGGCCAAGCGCGAGTCGGAGTATGAATTAGCTTATGATCGATATAATTTACTCCTAGAAAGATGTTTACAAATATATGAATTCATTCTATTTTATTTTATTAAGTCAATGAATATAATACTATCCACCTATAGTTTGATTTCTGGTTAAAACAGAATAATAGTAAAATAGTATTATTTGATTAGATGTCTGCGAGAATATTATATAAATGGGCCCATTTTTAATAACATGGGTACTTTGGGGGTTGGGATATAAGTATAGGCACTCTTCAATAGCTGTGGCGCTGACTAAAACATCTACCTTAACTGTCTTACAAACGACGCCAATCGAATTAGGCTATCAAAGATGGAAGGAACGGAAGTAGCGGTACAATTAAACAGGGTTATGTGGCGCCGACCGCCATAACTTTCCATTGTTACAAACGGAGTAATTTAACGGATTTCATTGTTTCATACTTACAAATAATTATTACTTTGCATCACGTGTTACGAAATTTCGCTAAGTGTATTTTTTTTATTTGTGTTGAATGTAAATATATTCATGTACTTAATTTAAATAAAAAATTATAATAGTTATTAGGTACTTAATGTGTTTTAAAACACTCTACTTCCTTGTAGAGTTTCTCTATTTTCTTCTTCTAAACCAAGCAACAGATTTTGATATAGCTTTCAATATTAAATAGAGATTTTTTTTAGGAAGATTTATATGAAAGTACATTTTAAGTAAGTAGGTAAAATTACTGTTTTGTAAACTAGGTGCAAAAATCGAATATTGGGCTTCAAAAATTTAAAATTTACTATATTACTTGCGTATTTATTATATTTAAATTAATTTTAAGGCCCTGCATTTTACTATTTTCTACTTTTCTCTTTGCTACTTTTATCCCATATTAAAAAAAAGTAAGTACCTATATGAGATGAGAATAGACATTACACTATATTTCAAATTTTTTCAATAACAAATTTCTTCCGCGATTAAAAACCTGCTTTAAACATTTTGTTTTAAAAGAAATAAGATCTTTTATTTTGTTTATCTATAATTTTATAATTTTAATGGCTGTCGTTTATAACGGAACTAACGTAGCATTGCGTAATTTGCACCGAGAGACAATTAAAACTGTAAATTAGTTTAGTGTTGCGAGGAATTACGCGCATGCGTGTGAACACACTCCAAAGAATGTAATTTTATTCTATAACGGATGAAATAACAAGGGGACCTACAGTAAAGATAGCTTTTATCTTTTCTAACAGGAAACTGTTAATCACAATTATAGGAAACGAGTTTAAAATCGACGTCTTTAAGGTGAAAAATAATAGCGAGGGAACCTACACCGAACTCCTCGAAACTTGTGTAATTACTTGAGATCTATATAATAATAGTACCAACAAGTTTTTGTTATAAGTTTAATTACAGAGGATAGAGCATTTGTAATAACATATGTATCTACATACATATATCTACAGGAATGTTTTTCAAACTTGATAAAATCTTACCTACTATGTGCGTCACGACTACATCTAAAGTGGCGGGTTATTCAAATTTTACACAAGTTATAAACCATAATAATGGTATAGATTATGTATATGTTTTTAGGTATATCGCTTAATACTAGAATCACGAAAGTTGAATAATAGATCCATTCGATTTATGTCGAATTTTTTGATAGCATTTTGGCCCTCAATCAGTTTTTAGAAAATCTCTACAAACTAATTAGAAAAAAAAATCGTACTATCAATCTTACAAGTAACTGCTCTCGTTAAATTTACGAAGCGGTAGTTATAAATTGCAAACTTCTATTCTACTTCTCCGTTACACAATTTTGCTTTGAAGATGAAATTTTTTCATGGTCATCGTTCACAACTAAATGCTTGCGGTTTGCTCGTAACTCGTAAGTTACAAGGTTTCATTAACAAGATGTTAAGCAATTTGGTTCACTACATTGTACATTTAATTTTGCATAAAGTCGCTCATAAATTGTAGTTGGAGTTACGTATTTGTAAATGTATAACATTTATAAATACGAATACTTTCACATATGTTATCTATGTTTAACGTAAGTTCTACCGTGAAGTAATTACACATGCGTTTTAGAAAGAAAGTTGTGGATGAGAGCACACATTAAATACTAAACTTAGTGTAGGAATAGTGACACATCTGTTGCATTTCGAATCTATTTAAATTTGAATGTGGAACTTTATAAACTACTGTGACCATTTAATATCCGTTGACATTTTATAAAAAAGACGCGAACACCGTCGCCTCTGATTTGTAATACAAGATTGCTCTTGTGATGCCATGGAGGACTCTAACTCCAGATAGAAGTTTGTTCAAAATTATGTGCGGTCACGACCGTGAAAAACGGTCTATTGAAAATTGCCGGAGAGATGGCAAGCTTTAACAATCCTAAAGTTCTGTAATAGTCTTCAATAGTGTTGATGTGAGTGTAACTTCTCTTATCGACAGGCAATATGATGGTGGTGTATACATACATTTATAATTTAATAGGTGGTAGGCCGTTGCTCTGGGAAGCACCACCGCAACACCCAATTCTACCGTAAGGCAATTTATTGTGTTTCGGAAAGAGAGTGTGGTTGATTGAGTTCACTAAATACGAAGCGCCTCATATTTAGTGAACTAGAAGACTAGTTAGTCTTCAGAAGTAGTAACGCATTTATTTGCGATCTCAAGTAGAACTTAGGTACTGCTTGAAGTTGCAAGTCGATGTCGCATGGATTGCAGTAACACTTAACACCAGATGGCCTGAATGCTCGTGTACTACGACAAAAATCAAGAAAAAAAGATTTGCAATCCCGAAAGATACACTTGAGTAAGTCGATATTTTATTTACCATAAGTAGAGATACAGCTGACGTCAGTAGACTGACGACCTGAATAAGATAGCGGGAAACCGCTGGTTTCTAAGGGCCCAGGAACGGACGGAATGGCACCAACTAGGGGAGGCCTATGTCCAGTAGTGGACAAATAAAGGCTGATGGATGGATGGATGAAGTAGATATACAGCGTATAGATAAAAGTATCGTAATTTAACTAAACGCTTTAATATTTTTCCAAGCAATTTGTTTACTCGTAGTACTGATCGTTAATAGGGCTACCGTTACTTACAATACCCTTAGTTTCGATTCGGATAAGTGAAAGCAAATTATCGCGTGTGCTCCAATTGAACTGACCGAAAAATAGTAAATAATAGTTCGACTTTCTAATGTGAGATAAACATTTCAATAATAGGTACGTACTGTATTGTTTTTTTAAATTTTTTATTTTTATTTGGAAAACATACGGTGTTTTGCTTATTTTTGATTACTAAATATAGAAACTATACCCATTTATATCTAGCTAAAGCATCAGTACTTAACTAATAATAATAACTTGTCTTTATTATTTCAATGAGTTTTATTATTGTTATAAAATTTCCATCGTACCTTTTCAAGATTTGTAAAATTACCTCAACGTCTTATTAGATCCCTTTAGTCAAAATTACCTCTACGACTTACTAGCCCCCGGATTATTTTTTATTCTTATTTATCTTTAACTTACAAATATGACCACTAGTTTTATTATTTTTTTACAAGATGTCGAGATGTCTATTTTCAACCACAGGCAATATCGCAATTCAGGGATTGTACACAGATGTTACTGAGGACTACTAAGATGGTTGCCTCGTGCAATAAGCACTCCATCAATCAGGCTTCTTTCAAAATACAAAATTACTTCACGGTAGAAATAGGTGCGATGGTACTTCCCTATCGATCGAGTTGATTTATAATCTTACTCGAAATTCCTATGTAGTTTTTGCCCTTCAAGTTATATCATATTTCTAGAGCTTATTTAGTGTCAATTTTATCTTATAATTTTTTAATTCGCGTTGACGTAGTTTTTTTTACGAATTTCAACCTGATTTTCGAAAATTGAACCAAAAACAACAACTACCGAATTTCTTTTACTGGAAGAAGTTAAAAAAAGCATTATAAGTAATGTCGGTAAATACATAAATGCAATTTCATCGCCAAGTTCCGAGTGCGAGTAAAACGAATGAATGAAACGATTACAAGGTGGTGTGAGATATACAGATACAAATAAAACAAAAGCGAAAGTGAGTGGAAAAGAAACCAAGTAGACTAAGGCTTAGTGCTTTTCATACACACATGTGTAGCCATGCTGTACAAATGTGGTAACATTTCAAATTAATTCAAGTGCAAAAGACTAAACGTATAGGATACAGTGTAAAATGAATGCAATATATCTAAACGGACAAGAATTTAGCTAAATAAAAAAGTGATTCGATGTTAAAATATAAAATATCTTGTAAAGATGCTTGCTAATTTAAAGGTAATACACAAATACACTAAAAATTTTCTTACATGAGAAACAAATCATACGAAGAAGTTAATTGGAACAAAATATGTAGGTATATCACTTACAATATTTATCTCTTCTATGATAAATAAAATATTGGAAAGCGATTCAGAAGCATATTCAAATATTCAAACAAAATTATATGAAAAACGACCATTGTAATAAATAAATCAGCCAACACAAAACATAAATAAAATAGTTCAAAGCAAAAAGGAAAATTATCATTAAAATATATAATAATATCAAACAATATGATGAGGAACCTTTTAAATTTATAAAAAACATAGTTCTAAATCACATTTACTAAGTTACACAAGGCATATTATAAATCGAAACGTAATCACACCTCAAAATATAACAACATCTCTTCTTCTAATACAAAAAGAAATCCCTGAGTTAACATTGCACATAAGTATCTAATAGGTACCTGCACAGTTTCAAGATCTTCAAGTTCATTGCCATCTAATTTTGTTAATAATCACCAATGTCTATTACAGCATTATAATCAACTTGCTTGCTATAGTTAAAATAATGGACGACGGTTAGGAGATAAATGGTTATGTGACTTATATGTATTTAGGTGTTATTAGTGGTCTTAATACCTACATGCATTTCACGGCCATTTTTTGTCAATTTTAGTAATCTGTTATAAGCTCATCTTCATAGAATCATTATAATCATCATCGTCATTATAATCATCATCGTCATCATCGTCATTATCAACATCATCGTCATCATAATCATCAGCGTTATAATCAACAACCCATTCTTGTATCACTGATGATCAAGGGTATTCTTTTACATTTGAGAAGAATTTACGCACTTCACCATTCTGGCTTTGTGCTTGTTGGTGGACTTCACACGCCTTAGTTACATTATACCTGTACGTGTACACCTGAAAAAGTAAATATGGTCTGAACTAAACTCTTTATATACCACCTTTGTACCTACCCATATTTGTGCAAAAAAATAATTTTGCCTTTGTCTTTGTCTTTGTTATACCCAGAATCACAAGTGGTAATTAATTTATAATACACATTAAAAGTTAAAAAATAAGGTGCCATTTAACCCGGATCCAATGGAACGTTACCCCGAAATTCAACCACTGCTCTCATACGAGTACATCAACGTAATTTTAAACATAAGAAAATTGTCTCTATAAAACCCACTGTCCCACCAGAATTACTTTTAAAATAATCCAAGTTAGATTGTCCAAAGTACATAGATTTGTACGAAGATAACACATCCCTCGTACGGTATTGTCCGTTCTTAAAGGCTTTAAATTAATTTCTGTAACTTAAAAAGAAACAATAAATGTGGCACAGCGAATTTGCTTTCCGGCAAAAACATTTTGACACAAATATCCACCAAGCCTTGGAGATAATCTAATGTTATCATTTCTGTAAAGCGCTTGTAATTCGTAGCCCCGTTACGTAGAACGCTGTCGTGAACATCGTTTTTATGAAGAATTGTGATCATTAGTGTAAACGGAACTTCGTGTACAGTATAATGTATATTCCTGCTTGTATCAGGATGTTGGTATTGTTTTACGTGTACTCAATACACGTATTGATTGGTGTATTGGTTTACACATAAACATTAAGAACCATTTATGTATCATCTTCGAGATCTGGACTCTGACACTATTGGCACCTATAAGATTGTAATATTCACTATGGAGCATCAGTTGAATTACTTTATTTCGACAAAGTTGTAGTATCTACTTTTTTTTAAGGAAACGGATATAATGCCCTAACCGACCGTTTAAGGTACAAAGATTCAATAAAAATTTGTCTAATATATCTTTTCTCAAAAAATATATTTCTAGTCCACAACAGTTAACTTTTGAAATACGATTTTTATACAAACACCATTATAAAAAAAAACAACTCTTTTATAATGAAAAAAAAAACTCTTTTATAATGAAACAAAAAAAGGCCCTAATTTTTTACCGCCTAAGCGAAAAAAACTTTATCGTAGAGAAACGACTCTAAAACTAATCGATGCAGAAAAAAATCGATTCTACTTGTATTAAAAGCGAATTTCGCGAAAAATGTCGCTTATCTGTTATGCTTAAAGCTTAATTGCAAAAGATCTATTCTACTTTTAAATACCATAATATATAATAATTCACCAGACGTAAAAGCTATGCGTACGCGCTGTTACATTGATGAAACGCAATACATTGCGTCTATAAGAGTTTTCATAACAATGTATTAATTACGTTAATGTATGCATTTAGGAATCGTGTGAATGTCCTACGTAAATCAGATGATCTATGCGTATTTCTTTATTCTTGAATTGTTTTCTTGTATCAGGTTCGTAATCGATACGGCGCATGCGCGCTGGAAATAATGTACAAGATTGTAATCGATCGTAATATTATGTTTCTTGCGTTTCACAACAAGTGCAATAAGCAATGCGTGCCTATATTCTTGAATGCATTTTTGATGAAGCGTAAGTTCCTTTGAACTTCAAATATTATTATGTTAGGGACAAAATCATACTGTACATTTTTTTATTGATTTTTGAATTTCAATTGAATTCGAATTGAATTAAAGTAGCAAACGACCGTGCAAGCCACCTGCACGCAACTCGGTCATCCACACCCTCTTTTCGAAACACAATAAATAGCTTCACGGTAGAATTGGGTGTGGCGGTGGTACTTCCCCAGGTGGCAGCCTACCACCTATTATAATGTGTGTAATAAAAATATTATTAGGTTGAATAATATTATTAGGTTAAGGAATTACATTATTATACATAAG
This sequence comes from Tiana niger, assembly GCA_018249895.1. Lineage (NCBI taxonomy): Eukaryota > Metazoa > Arthropoda > Insecta > Lepidoptera > Hesperiidae > Tiana > Tiana niger. Next base: position 1,560 of record DWNH01001371.1, on the reverse strand, counting down.
TATTCATGCGCAATAAACAAATATTATGTCAAACTGTACAATAATAATTAATAGCTCTGTTTACTGCTTTCCCACCCTTAGCTGAATGATGTTCATGATACACATTTTCACACCATTGTTTCTAGGTTTCCTCTACAATTACGAGGAATGATTAAAACAATCAATGAGTTTCACCTTTGTAATGCATTTGCTTAGGAATGACTTACTTGTCGACGACACCAGAGAAAAAGATTGCTCGACATTCCCCGTGTAAATTAATCCATATATGTCTTACAACAATGTAAATGTTTTTGTAACAAGATGTCCTCATTTTTTAAAAGCGTCTTCTGCGGCCAGAAAACGGCGTACACCGTATTATTCAACTACTTTTTATTGTAAAGAGAGTACCAAATCATGAGGAAGACCGGATATATACAATACATAAAACTGATATATACCTACTCTTTACCCACTTATGTATATACAAAACTAGCGATCCACACCCAATTCTCCCAAAAAGCATTTATTGTGTTTCGGAAGGAGAGTGTGGTTGCTGAAGTTCACTTAATGCGAGGCCACCATCTTAGGAAATACCAACGCAGTTCCAAGGGGATGTCCTTGGGTTGCAGAGACCATGTAACAACAGGTGGCCTGCATGCTTGTTTCCGGCTTTTATTCAATAATAAAAAAATTGTCTAAGTTTCTAAATACGAGGCGACAGAAGTAGTAACCGTATCTTCAGAAGTAGTAACGCATCTATAGATATTTGCGATCTCAGGTTGGGTTAAGGTACTGCATGAAGTTGCAAGTGCATGGGTTGTAGTGACCACTTAATAACAGGTGGCCTGCATGCTCGTATGCTACTTTTATTCAATAAAAAAAGATAAATAAAAAATCGTACCGCTGTCAATGTAACTGCCTTGATTTCTACTTCTATAAGTAATAGTGCGGCACAAAACAAAATTTACGTCTATATGAGAATCGGGATTGATAAGCAACTATCCAATTATAAATCTGACACAATGTCACGGTCACCGAAACGTGTTTGAGATTAACTAGTTGAGGACATTAAACTGTCTCATATCCCAGTAACCTCATATTTTGGTAATCAAGTCATGGTGCCGTGTGGTCCTATAAACACTTCAAGCGGTTTGAGCGTCGTGAACGTTCTAGAACAGTTACATGGGTTCCGTTACGGCGGTAACGAGCAGCACGATGTGTGACGGCCTTGTGACTTGAGACACCGCTGGTAACATCGCTGCACCGGGAATTAGGTGCAGAGGCTTTCCGTAGTGCGGCTGGGAATAGGAAAATAATGAAAGAGAGATAATCATTGAGATAAACCTACAAACAAAACGCGCTAAAAAGTACCTATCTATAGAAGACTAGATCCTCCTTTTAAGTATAGGAGTATTATAGATGTATGCTGAAGATTGTGAAATATTTTTATTAATAAGTACCTATAATATATATTGACTGGCCTAGTGGTTTAGTGGTTAGCGATCCTGACTGCTAAACGAGAGGTCGTGGGTTCGATTCCCACCCAGGACAAATGTTTGTGTGATGAGCACGAATATTTGT
>DWNH01001370.1:0-11570 GCA_018249895.1 Tiana niger | reverse complement strand
AATCAAATATCTATAATTTACTATAGAATTTGTTGAATTTACATAAATATAGTATTTAGGATTACATTAAATATATAGGTGTTTCTAATGTCTCCACTTTATATCTGTTATTGTAAAACAAAAAAGCACTAGTGGACAATTTTAAGAATATGATAAATTTGAAAACTAAACAAAAATGTATTTAAAAATGATGAATATTTTGGATAAAATAGTTTTTCTTAGCCTAGAGGAATGTGGATCATGGTTGATCGGTCGGGGTGTCGTATTACTTATATACTTCTAATTACATTGTGTATATCGAAACGTTCAAAGGGCACTTACTAGGGGATTTCCTTATACAACTAGTTTGTGCAAAACTTGCAACATTCATTAATTATTAGGCTTTTTATAGTTACTAGAAAATATTGAATAAGTAGTATTTATTACTAAAGGTTGTAGTTTAAATCTTAATATTTAATTCTACTAACACTTCTGCTCTTAGTTCCGATAAATTGTAAATTAAAATAGTAGACAGACAGACTTTTCATTTTATATGAATATAAAACACGTACAAATAAATTACGCTAAACATAATGTTATGATTTATCTATATACGTGTAAAATGTTGCAAATTTTACACTCTGTATACATACTGCACTGAAAAAACAGTACGGTGTTAAAATCGAAGAACACATATCAAGCATATCAAGTTCATCCACAACTTGAAATAGGAAGTCGTACCTAATTTTATTATGTGGTACTTGTAATTGTATTTCATAGTCCATAATCTACAATTCCAGAATAGTTAGTATATTTCGGTACGACTACCAAAATGTGTACCTACTTGATATGTGTCCTCTTTTTAAATTTCGCTTGTCGTAACCTTCGTCGTGGTAGTCGAGTCGTCGATAATAAATGCCATAACGCTCACAAAAAGAGTTAATACTATTCAACTACTGTCTTTTATATTATCTGTATTTTATATAAAATACCTAAATAGGCACGTATTGGGTGAAGTTTATCGTACTAGCAAACTTCTTTGTTTGATCGCGGACACGAGAAAGAGAAGTACCCACACTATTATGAAACCCTGGGTCTGACCGAGATGAAAGAGCACCACATCGAAATTAATACACTATGCAGCTGATTATATTTCAAAATTAAACCTAACAAACAGGCGTTGGTTTTTAGTACTGACGGCAAAAATATTTAAGTACTGGTAAAAAGATTAAACAAGGCCAACAGGCCACATCAAGCCACACAGGTGGCTTGTATTATTATGCCATAGTCGATTGACGATGAATCGCAAGAGATCGTTAAAATTTATGAATAGATTAATAAAACATACATTGAGATCTTTTGAACAAATATAATTTTCGAAAAATGGTGAACAAAATCCGCCGCAACGAAAACTCCGCCAAAAATATCTAAACTTACGACAAATCCGCGTCGTAAGGACTTATTTGCCATGGCGCAAATAAAACTACTGTACCTATTATTATGTAGTTGACTGTTTTCCAAATTATTTAAATTTATGCCTGGGTATATAGTGACAATGACTCTCCCGCCTAATTTCTTAAAACGTCACTTCAGTTTTGAACAGTGCCCTTCAAAAACCATTTTACGCAATAGTTTGACTTAGTTCATTACGTATTTTTCTTGTCTTGTCCTATAAATTACGTAAGTATAAAATTATTACAAATAATGGTAGGTCATCTCGAAATCCTAAAATCGATGTGGGATCTACCGAATCTAGGTTTTAATGAAGTCGAAATATTTTTCTAAATTCATTAAGTCTTCGAACTGGTATTGTCATTTGGCGTTTTTGTAATTATGTCGTGATTATATTAAGTTTCTCACTATTTATTATTAAAAGGAAGATACAGTGTGGCTTTTGGCTGAATAGATTCATAATAGCGATCCTAATGATCGCGTGACTGCGACCTTGGTGCGTAATTACTAAAATTATTAAAAAAATTTGAGCGTCTTCGGGCTGTCAAAAGTATTTCCTGCAACAGACTATTAATTTTTTTTTTGGTTTTTATTAAGTCTGTAATTTTGTTACATCAAAAAACATTGGCCAAAAGCTTGGAGCTCTAAAAAAATTGGAAAGAGCAATTTAAGTTTTTCTAGCACTTCATACGCACAATTATTAATTTACCTACGTTTTTATTATACGAGATAATTTAGTTCTCTCTTTAGAATTCGTAATACTAAAACTAGGTTAGGTCAATACATAGCTATTCGTCTATTTAATAAAATTTCAGGAGGCACAAAATCAACGGTTCCAGATTTTTTAATGCAAGTCTTATAATATTTTTGAGTCAATAAAAGGACCGTCTAATGAGATAAATATCAAAGAATTCACAGTCTGACATAAAAATAAACACTCGAATTTGTATTAAAAACCTAAATGTAGGTAATAATTGTGACCCAACGTTCCACGGTTCTAAACTAGGTATCCTACAGAACTACAATCTCACTTTCGACTGTGACAACACAGTTATAGAAATTCATTAAAATGTATATCTAGTCTTGATCCATGGTCGTATTGAAACTATCGAAAAGCTACCGTCTACTGACGATAATTTGAGCAGGGGTCACCCGGCGTCGGCAGTCTGAGGGTGAAGGGGCGTCACCCTGCGACGACAGTCTGAGGGTGAAGGGGTGTCACCCGGCGACGGCAGTCTGAGGGTGTGGGGGCGTCACCCTGCGACGGCTGTCAGAGGGTGAAGAGAGGAAGGAGCGAGGGTGATATCAGACCAGCACGGGTCTTCGCTTCCGCTTCCTCCGTTGCGATGGTCCATCGCGAGGGCGCACGGCGGGTGCTATAACCGCTTGTAGGGCGGCGGGGGCTGCGTGGCGGGCTGGTGGAAGGGGTGGTGCTGGCGGGCTAGGATCTCGCCCTAGAACCCCAAACACACCCTATAAACTCTTTATATAAGTTATTGTATGGGAGGACGAGTGACTACTACATCTGGACATTTCCATTGTGGGTTAGTCGACAGTGGACCTATTCGCAAAATGCCTTTATAGGTCCTAAGTGACCTATTCTAAAAAGGACCTATTTATCAAATGCCGTCTTATTTTAGTAAAGTAATTTTTTAATGTTTTCCTCTGTATTTTGATAACATTAAAATAGATAATCAATTGTCTTATACGAATTTGGTGCTTAGGAAACAAACGTAAAGACAAAAATAGTGTCTTAGAAAAGGGGTGACGCTAAATTGCTATGTTTTTGTGAGTATTTCATATACTTATATTATAAGACCTAGTTTGAATACTTACAACTTGGGGCGGTGGCATTTGAGCTTGTTTTAAATTTCTCTCGTTTATCAGCAACTGATGCGCCGCTCTGAAATAATGAAGAAAATATTTAATCAATTGTCCATGGGGACATAAAAGTGACCAGACCATTTTATTTAGGCGGTCGTATTTCGAGACGTAATAATCTATCGACATATATTATAATAAAACTGTAGAGGTAGTTTTTCTGTATATAACTTTTTTAAATGTTTGATTCGGATGTACTTACTTACTTTACTAACGAGATAAAAGCGAAAAATATTTTTTTTCGATTGTTTCTTACCTAAGTTTATGCACAGATAATACAGAAGTGTATGCTCTCTTATATAAATTCAGCTTTTTAGAATACTTTTCTTTACGATAATTGCCATAGCTAAGCCGAATAAAGCGCGGGCGAAGCCGCGGGCGTAAGCTAGTATAAAAATAAAAAGAAAAGAAAAATATTCGCCTTATGAATTCGACCAGCCGTAGCCGACCGGCAGACTATAATACATAATATTATATTCATTAGGCCAATAACCTAAAACCACCAAAACTTGATAAATAAGTGGTAGGCCACCACCCGGAGACGTAGGTACCAATGCCATATCCAATTCTACCGTAAAGGAATTTATTATGTTTCGGTTGCCGGAGTTCACTAAATACGAAGCGACCATCTTAGTCTTCAGAAGTGGTAACGAATGTATTAGCGATCGCGGGTAGGTCGGAGATACTGCTTGAAGTTGCAAGTGGATGTCCATGGAATGCATTGACCACTCAACACCAGGTGGCCTGCATACTCGTTTGCTACCTTTATTCAATAAAAGAAAATCACGTCAAAAATAACGTGGCAACAGTAAGACTCTTGGGCAAAAGCAGTTGATGTAAAGAGATGAGACGTGAAGAAGAACGAACCAGACGAAATGGAATCGTATGTAGATTGGTAAGGACAGGTTGCATTAATTTTGTTGCTTCCAAAATGTTAGTGAACAGATCCGATAATTCGCTAAATTAAAATCAAGTTAGTAGCTATCACCATTTTAAACATTCGTTTCTACTGACCTATCCATCTGCTCCTGTGTCATATCCAACGCCTCTTGCATTTCTCGTGAAGTGTTCCTCACAAATTCTGGATCACAGTACGCAGCTAAACCCTGTTCTGCTAGTACCTGAAATGGTAAAGAATTAACAGCTGCAATCAATGATGATTGACCATCCTTGTGGTGTATCGTGTAGGGTTCAATTCCTAGCGGGGCAGATGTTTAAATGATGAATTTAGATTTCTGTTCTCGGTTTGGGTTTTAGTGTGATTATCTTCGTGTGTGCCCATGTTACCCACGACTCAAGAAATCCTAGTGCAGGGCTGTGAATGTGAAGCGTTTTAATGTAATTGGAGTATGCACTGTTCATATGCGTCATTTAAATGCCGTTGGTAGAAAGTAATTTTGTATGACTGTTATAATCATCATTACGAACAGCCTGTACTCTTCCATTATCTCGACTGACATCATTTGAATTAATATATTCAAAGATGAATGTTTTGTCTCCAAGACATAGTTGCAACATCATTGGACCAATGAACGTGCGGATTATTCCTTTACCGACATGCGATGTAGTGCTATAAAAATGTCATTTTTGTTCTTCATTATTGACGCGTGTATTGACGCGTAATTGTTTAATATCTATTGCAAACTGCAAAGAGCTGTGAATAAGTCTTGAGTTTAGCTTATAAATAATTTGATTTTGACTTACCCTGGTTACTAGGCTTTCAGCGGATCCTACTACAGGCACTGAGGTGGTATTCCCACGTGGGCTTCCTGGTAGTGACATTACTCCACGACCACTATCGCCACCTACATATATTTACATCTCATTGTATTTAGCTCAGTGTAAAACAATATGGTCAGAATCTATACTTTCTTTATTGCTTGTGTTTTCATTAATCTTATCTACTAAAATACCAAACTTTCAGATCATTTCATGAAATTTATTTTCAAACAGATTTCATTAAATTTGACTACTGCTACACTATTAATTGTTACATTTTTACTTCTATTTTAAGCTTTAAAAGCTAGCCTATTTTTCTTCAAGCATTTATATGATTTGGCAATGACTTCTAATTAATCTGATTGGGTTCTTGTGTTTCTTGAGTTTCATTGTACATTATTCAATTAACGTGCATCTCAAATTCAAAGCATACCAAATTTCAAATGATATTGTTTAGTCCTACATGTTCTCTAAAAGCTTCTAACTGTTCTTCTATACTAAATGCAAATCTATCTGAGCTGTTAAATGATTTGTTATATATCATGCCATTTTTGTTAAATTTAGATTAGTTATAATATTGTTAGTATTTGTGCTGCCTTACTGTTTTTAAAGTAAAGCTGCGGTTTTAAAATTTCTAACCAAAATTACAACGATCTTAGGTCAATCAAAAAAAGTGTGCACAAGTGTTGACGAGTTGAAATTTTTCGTGGTTATGCAAAAATGAAAGTTGCAAAAGCTTAGTGTGTTGTAATGTGATCGAGAGTTTATTATCTGTACCCTTTGCTCATTCCGGTAACTTTACCCTGTAAAGCTGAAGTTGGTGAAACGAGAAAGTATACCTTTCCTCGAGGAGCTTCCTTCGCAAACCCTTAACAATATCAGCGGTACCTATGGCTATCAATTTATAAACAAAAAATGGATTAAAAATTATTTGCCATGTAAGTACATTTTAGGGGGATCCACATCTGCATATATGCAGCGCAAGCGCACGATCTGTTGTCAATGTCATGCGTTACATTCTTTGTCAATGCATAAGCATGTTGTCACGGTGTTATGCAGAATTTGCGTGCACTTGCTCAGTCAATAAGTAATTTATATTAGGCTGAGTTAACAAATGGCGAACTGCGGTACTTAATTATGCTTATTAACAACTTGCTCTCCAACCGCCGTAGTCATGTATTATTTCTATACAGTTACAAACGAACCGAACAGTTGGTGCGCGTGCGCAGATGTGAAAACCCCCTGGTGAACGTGAAGGGAGCTCCCCGGTGCTAGTGCGGACCTGGCGAATGCGGGCGATCTACAATACGCGCGTGGTGCGCGTGGTGCGCGTGCGTGGAGTGCGGCGCATGCGAAGCCGCGCCCGACGACGCGCTGCGCACCATCCGACCTGCGGGCGCGGGCCGCTGGGCGCGCAGCGAGCGCCGCTCGCCGCCGCGCGCGTGCGAGAACGCGAACGGGAGCCGCGCCGCCGCGTTGTACCCGTACAGCGTCATCGTGCGCGACTCCGTCGTCGGCGTGAAGTCGCTGGCCAGGTGCGGCGATATCTTTGGCAGGATCGTGCTCTCGAACGCGCCCGGCGATGGCGTCTTGTCTTCCGGTGACGCTTTCCGCGGTATCGCTAGCTTTTCCTTTGATGCCGAGTCCTCCGGGTGAATCTTTTGCCTCGACACCGTCGCCGGCGGCTTTGCGCTCTGGCTGTCTGGCGTCGTTAGGTAGTTCACGCAGCCGAACGCTAGGCCGATTTGACCGAGCATCTCCGGGTAGTTCGATTTTTGGTTGCTGTTAGTGATGAGTCCGGAAGGAGGCAGTGGAATAAAGTAAGCATGTTAGGTAACATCGAGAGGATTAGTCGAAATAACGGCGTGGAAAGTTAGTGGTGCTAAATCAAAAGTTATTTACAAGGTCAGAATCACTCCAGATATAACGTTTAGCTACCTGTATAAATAGCGTTCTTTAGATCATTGGTTGTTCTTCTGCAATACAATAAGCAATTGACTTTTAGAATGTTTCGTTATATTATTATGTTTGCCATGTAAGTATGACGTTCAATATTTGATACTGTTCTAAATCATACTTACTCTAGCACCTGGTATATCTTTTCCGATTCTCCATTTAATATAAGTGGTCTAAGAGGTATCTGTTCTTTCGGTTGTCCGTTGGCCCTGATAAAATATTATTGTTTTAGTTATTGCTTTCAATATAAAGCTATTCGACGTGACTGTATTTCTAACAACACTTACAAATTCGGTGCAAGAGGCAATTGCGCCATTCCGTATTCCCGTTGCATCATGGAGCTCAAATGATTTCCAAGACCTTCTAAAATATTAAATTTTATTAGTGATTTAAAAGCCATTAATCGTATGACTATTCAATGTTTTTTGTACATAATTTTCATTACCAGGCGGACCGTCTCCGTGCTTTCGTTGTTTGTTGAAATTCCTATTGGGCCCGTGCCGCCGTATACTGGACCAAACTCCACCGAACAGTGAGTGGTTTCTCTGTGTAATAGTTAAAGTAAAATTTATCAAACAACTTTTATTATAAAGTGAGCTAAAGGTATAAAACATATACATGAAACATTCATTTTAATTCACAGAAGGGGACGCATTTAAGCTTGAATATGCTATAGTGCTTGCTTTGACTATATATTCCATCAATAAACCAATTTAATGCAATGGATTTAGGTAGAGCCTTTAATAGCGTCTAGACAGAGAAGTTAATTAGTTATTAATTATTAAATTTCAATAACAAAGAGCAGAAATCCTAATAAAATTTTAAAATATTAAACATAGAATTAGGATTAATATAAGAATATTCATTATATTTCTATAAAACTAACATCTAAAAATAACATCTAGGAGTTCCGCAAGGCATTATTTTGGATCCGTTGTACACAAAGTAATTTATTGAATAAAAGTAGAAAACGCGCATGCAGGCCACTTGGTGTGAAGTGGTCTCTGCAGCCCATGGACATCTACTTGCAACGGGAGGCAGTACCTTAGTAATACCCGAGATCGCAAACAGATGCGTTGCCACTACTGAGGATTAAGTTGGTTGCCTCGTATGTAGGGAACTCGCAACCACACCATTCCTTCGAAATTACTTTACGGTAGATTTGGGTGTGGCGGTGGTACTTCCCCGGGCGGCGGCCTGTCACTCGCAAATACACAATTACACATCTCTTTTACTTACTCTGTGCATTGGAGGATCGAAATCAGCACCGATATCATCTAAGGTACCCGAGATAGCTCTCTTCAGTTCCGGACCAGCCTCGTGAAGGGTCCTCAGACCCGCTTGCAGTGTCATCTGGTGGCTCTGTTCGTCTGTTTGGCGCATCTCTTGCTCCTTACGCTTTTTGAACCTTGTGATTGAACATTAGTAATTTATTTCTTTGTACTCACATGCAGATCTAGACTTGTGTCATACTCTATACTGGCGACTAAAGTGTAATATGAAAGTGTAAGTAAGCAGAGTTTTTCTCTATCGTGGTTTCATAAAGCTCTTGCGGCATAAAAGTTCAAGAAGCCATAACATCTATACAATAATAAAATATTTAAAATATTCGCTTTAGAACTTTGAAATATATAAGATATAAGCATTTTTTTTTCTAGTAAAATTGTAAATATATTGCAAGCTAATATTATGCATTATGTAGATGTTATTCCAGTTAAGAGTAAATAAAACAATATTTGATTGATAAATTTATCTAAAACTTCCAAATCAATTTTTGTGAGTTTAAAATTATACTGACACAAGTCTAGGTCTATATTAAATATCAATGTTGATACTTACAACCATTTCCAATATGACGCTAATAACTAAGCTAGTCTTAGATTGATAAACTTTAAAATTTGATAATCTAGATGATACGTGGCATTCTAATAAACGTAAACCTATCATTTTATCGTGATATTTGATATTCATTTCAATAATACTACGCTTATGGCTAATATTAAACTGAGGGTAGTATCTATGTAAGAAATGCTTGCTAATTTTTACGACAAATATCAGATCATGAAATCTAAAATCAATTTCCAATATCTTACGATACATAACTATCACAGTGTGCCTATTACTAAAAAATTTTTTATAAAAATAATATCACAAAAAGAACACAACATTTATTTATTACCAAAGGGGGGGAAACAAAAATTGGAGAATTATTTCATTTTAAAATTCATTTAGAGAATGCATGCTTCTCGGAGCAAAACGTGGGTGGTGTTCGAGGGCTGTATAAAACGTTTAAGGTACAGTTATTTAAGGGTGAATATTATCATTTTAGTTTTTAGGACCATGCGGGGGAAACCCAAACATCTAGGAAACAGCTGGAACCGCCAAATCGGTCACTTCAACATATTTATATCTATACAATTGACAAAGTGCTATTCAGCGATTTGAGAGTAAACACTAAAAAAAGGGAAAACATTCTCTCGCCTAAACAACATACGTTTCCTTAAGATGCGTTACTTACGCGTGATTCCTATAGAACAAAAACATTATGTCAGTGTTAAACCGAACTAAACATAAATTAACAATCATTGTTAAATACAAAAAAAATAAATAATCGTTTAGTGAAGACACGGTACAATCTTTTTCAGTGGTTTTGATTGTACTTAATTATAAATTAAAATACAACGAATCAAAAGTTTTGCATGAAGATATATTCAAAATGAAGGGCCAATAGGTAATTTTGGTTCGTATTTTCTATTGTATGTCAGATTATTTATCCGTATTTCGTTGTTTATAAAATTAAGACGAAGTGTTGTATTGAATTAGGTATATGAACATCATTCATTATAACGATTATCACTTATTTTAACCTCAGTTGCAACACTTAATCTTAACACTTATGAAGCGAAATACAAAAAAAACACGTTAAGATTTATTTACACAGGGAGCTATTCTGAAACCAGTGTATAGGATTCGTCTAAGGCGTTAGACACAATGCTTTGTATGTCGCTCCATAGAAACATCGTAGATACATTTTAAAATATACGCAAATTGTTTAGTCACTTATAATACCGATATCGTATAGTATATATAGGAAATAATAACAGCTTACCTTCTGAAATAGTCTTGGATAAGGAAAGTGGCGTAGAACTTGCCGACTGTGATCTCGTTAGGATCTCCGGGTGGTGGCACCACTTGATCGAGCAGTTTCGGTGATGTTCGCTTCCAAATTTTCTTTATTACCGCCCGCAGTTCTGTGTTGCAGTCGTCTATATTGCCTGTTAGAAATATACATTTATTTATTTATAATCTTTATTGTGTACAAATAAATAAAAATATTAATAAAGAAATACAAAAACAAAATGCGGTCATATCTCTCGATCTCTGCCAGACAACCGAGTGACAAAAATAGAATACAGAGGCATAATAAATATAAAAGTTAAAAAAAACCATAGCTTCAAATCGATGTACATAGATTCGAACAAAGGCGACTAAGTTAGAAACTACCTGAGCTTAGATTGAAATCTAGAGACGTTGTCATATTTATGTGTTTTTTTTTTCAATATGGATAGGTTACTTCTCTCAAATTACAACAAGCATTATTATTTAGCCATTTTTCCTTGTTTAAAACAAATTAAAATGTCTACCACCTACCATCAGTCTTGATCTTAAGAGATGTCCGCACAACAGCGAAGAGCGTTGCATTAAAGAGAACGGTGCCATCTGAGTTGAGGGGCATGTTCATCGATACTAATCGCTTACAGGCGACTCGGTGGGGGCAAAGTTTGCCGAAACCTGTACGAAATATGATATTAAAACTAACACTGATTGATGTACTGATACATATTATAGAGCAACTAATTACGTCAAAGATTCAAAAGCTCTTTTAGTAGAAGGTTTGCCTCCCGGGGAAGTACAACCGCCAAACATAATTCCATTGTGAAGCATTTTATTGTGTTTTGGAACAAGATTGTGGTTGACGGAGTACGTTAAATACAAGTACCCTCTTAGTCCGTAGAAGTAGTAATTTATGATGATTATTATTTATTTATTTATGATCTCGGGTAGGACTAAGGTTGCAAGTAGATGTCCACGAGTTGCAGTGACCGCTTAATACCAGGTGGCCTGTAGTTCGTTTGCTACTTTTATTCAGTAATAAAAATCGTAAATGTCAACGATTATTATTTCATGATTTTTTGATAATCACTTACCTAACGGAGGACTAATTTTTCTTAATAACGTAACTACATCTAAATGTTTTATGCGACCCTTTGCATCTGGGTCATATTCGCTCCATAATCTAAAAAGAGGAAGAAAAGAATTGTTATTAAATTTATCATTGACTTGTAGATCAGTCAATAGAGAAATCTGAAAGACATTTTTAACTTGACACGTTATGTTACTGTACCTTATAAATTCATCTAAGTGGTGTGGACCCAATATAGACCAGTCTCTTGTTAAATAGTCGAAATTATCCATGATGACAGCTACGAATAAGTTGATGATCTGAAATATAAATAAAATAAATAAATAACGCTTCACACTCATAGCCCCACACTAAGATTCTAGGATCTTGTGTCGTGGGT
>DWNH01001369.1:0-11570 GCA_018249895.1 Tiana niger | reverse complement strand
TCCGTGGAAAAATACATATATATACCAATTTTCATAATAATCGGTCCAGTAGTTTTTGAGTTCATCGAGGACATACAGACATTCATTTTTATATAATAGATAGTATGTAGTATTATACGTATCTATTCATAGAAACCATTTCAAAGACCAAAAACACGATACCTTTGTAAGTAAGAAAAATTGTCCATCCATTGTAGGGCTGCGATGTTACAATCAGATACATTGGGAGTTAAAATTAATAAAGTAATAATCACTGCAATGAAATTTAGTAACGTATTAGTCTTATAGTGCAGGCAGTCTTCTTCTGCACTGTTTTTATGATACAATAGAACATACACATTGAAAAAAAAATAGTTCTTACAACGAATCGAGGTCGAGCATTCTGTCCTGCGAATACTTAAGAAATTCTGTATTATATGAAGATATTGTTTGTCAGGGGAGACCCGTCGTGCTTAGCAGTGAATCAGTGAATTTCGGCCACCATATCGGTGAATCTGGGTTCGATTTCTATTTTATTATTTCTATTTCCGTGATCTAAAGGCGCGTGAAGTCCACCAACCCGCCCTAGGCCTGCACGGTGGAGTAAGAGCTGAATGCTTCTCGTATCTGAGCAGAGCCTACCTCGAGCTCCTCGAGGCGCTGCGTGAGCGTGAGCTTCTGCTGCACGGCGAGGCGCAGTAGCTGGTTGAGCGTCTTCTTCTCCTCTTCGGCGCCGGCCAGCGCCTGCGTCAGCTCGTCCACCTGCGTCACGTACTCTTCGCAACGCGCCGCGAACATTGCGCGCAGGCCTGCAACCAGACACACATTTCTTACCTTTTCCTTGATACTTAAAAAAAAAACAATTAAAACACAGTAATTATTAGTACACTCAATAAATTAAACGGATTTAATAAAATTAAACTTCCTATATGTTGAATGTAACAATGTCATCGAATCAAATCAAAATCCTAAAATAATTTAGATCATATCTTTTTAGTTTTTCTGTATACATTTTTGTCTAATGCTTTTAAAAATACTGAAAATACTAAACAATCAATTTATCATCCACAAGTTCTTTTTTAATAATACGACACCCGTAACAAATGCACATCAGCCAATTAGTAATAATAATTGTATCACATTGCAACATTGAAGTGTCTCAAAAGGGCCTCTACGTGTTGGACCTGCGTCCCCACGCAAGCCCACCAAAAGACCAGGTCCAATAATATCAGGTACCTGTGATATTGAAGAGATACAAAATAATAATAATTTATTTCAGCCAATGTTATCCATAGATTGTTAGTATATAATATTGAAAGCACGGCTCACTGGAGAAGGTAGCCGCGTCTTCTTTGAGCAGCCGCAGCTCGTTCCTCAGCTTGAGCATGGTCTCGGTGACGATCGTCTTCTCGTTCTCGTACTTGGACTTGAGGTTGGCGAGCGCCACCTCCGCCGTGTTCTTGTTCGACTTGAGGACGGTGCGGAGGGTGGCGATTTGTTCCCGTTTTGTCGATAGCAGGGACTTTAGTTTTATCACTTGTTCTTGCAGCTCTGCTAGTTCGGCGCCGCGTTCCTCCGACTCCATCGCTGCGGAAAGACGCTTATCTTTAGACTTCCACGTATGTTATATGTGAAAAATGTACTTGAAACACTATGAATACAGTCGAATTATGTTATTATTTCTGATAAAGTTTTTTCAAAATGTGAAGTACTGATATTCATTGTCTGTTAAATAAGATACATAAATTAGATGTGTATAGAGGAAATTATATAGGGTTTAATTTGTTATGATTAAAGTGTAATTTTCAATACAAATATATTTCAGGTGTAAAACAAACAAGTTTAGATAAAAATCATCAATTTAAAAAGTATGTAAGGAAGGAAAGGAAATTTTACTTAATTATATCTTTATAAAAACTACCACAATAGTGTACTAAACTAACTATTTTAAACTAAAGTAGTTAAATCATTTCGTGAATTGGTTAATGGTGATCAACACGCGTCGTGCGTGACGTAATAGTCTAAACTTGTAAATAAAGTAGAAAGTATGTATATGTGGTACGTTACATAAACGGACAATCGCTAAGCTGTTCGGTTCAACTCCAAACAAACCAAACACAAAAACAACTAAGAAACTATTGTACAATGCGACTATGATTCTAACTATCTTAAGTATAATAAGAAAATTGAATTTATAAATAGCTGACGACATTGCTTGATCACGTATTATAATTATGGAATACATCTAATTATATCTAATTTTTTTTTATTCTACGGTTTTAATAACAGATACGCTTACATAAGGAACTGAATGTGCGGTTGTCAAATAATATATTGCAGCATTAGGATGCAGGAAACAAGGCAAGATTTACAGGACTCCTTAATTACATTGGACATCTCCTTAGATTTTGTTTGCGTTAAACCACTTCTTTTAAAGTAAAAACTCTTTTCTTGCAAAACAGCATTTTTCCACACCGTATGGAAATTAACATCATATCGAAGCGCATTCGATTTTCGAGAAAAATTCATTGCACTTCTTTGACTTTTGTAGGGAATATTAGTATTAGTTATAGAGGGAATAGAAATGATTTCTTTTATTGGTTTCACAGTGGACATATTTTCTGTTAGTAAAGACTTGCAACTATTATTGGTTGCATTGTTCAGTGTAGATATATTTTCAAAATAGCTCGTTATTTCTTTGACAGTTCGCCCTGTGCAAATTTTCTTCATGCTTGAAGAGCGATTTACTTCAAACGTCCTTAAAAAATCATGTAACCTTTTCTTTGCATCAGTCAATTTCATTTTAGAATTTGTAAGTTCTTTTGGGGTCTTTAAACATCTGTTGAGTATTTGACTAGCTTTCCATTGCGGTCGGCTAAGTTCTGAGAATAAAACAGTGACATTATGTTAAAATTCTTGTAAGGAATTATATGGAATTGGTACTGTTTTTTGTGAACTTGATTTCTGTAAATTTGGTTTGTAAATTGTTGTACAAAAATTATACTTTCAGCTAAGAAAATTGAAATTTTTGTTTAAGAATCAATCATAACATTATTAGAAAGTGAACAGCTGATATTAGACAGATACTTTTCTTAACACAAATTGAAATTGAAATCAATTTGAATTCAATTCAAATCCTTCAGAATCAAATCAACTAAGTCTAAATATTTACGACTTAAGATCAGGCTGGATCAGGTCAATTAAGATTGCCAGTATGTGTGTGGGCGCTCTGCTTTACACGCAGAGCTGTGGCGAACATCGAACGAGATATCCCGATTTAGTTACAGTATACGTTAGTAGCGTAGAGCCAATGTAGGACTGTATGTGAGTGTGGTTACCCTGCAGCGGGTGCGGTTTGCTATGGCGCACCACAGTTGAGTGCGCAAGTTCCTTTTTGTATATAGTGAGTGTGTATGTGTGTGTGTGCGTGCGTGTATGTGTTACCCTGCGGCGGCTGCGGCTGGCGGTGGCGCGAGTCGAGCGCAGTGCCGAGCGCGGCGCGCAGGTGCGCCAGCTGGTCCAGCAGCGTGTCGGCGGAACGCGCCACGCCGCCCGCCGCGCGCAGCCCCTCCAGCTCGCCCGCTGCCAGCGCCAGCGCCTCCTCCTCCACCGACCGCCCCTCCGACCCGGGGCCTGCAATGTGGGTCGTATTAAATTAAAATCCACTAGTATTATTTCTAAAACTACACTGTTCAAGGTAATAATGATGTGGTTCTGTAGACAATAGAGTATCGTTAAGCAAAATGTCATTACCATCGGGCTGTCCGGCGTGCTCGAGCAGCAGGCGCTCGGGCTGCGTGCCGTTGATGGCGCACACGTGGTGGTACAGGTGCGCCAGCGTCTCCGCCGCCGACGACAGCGCGGGCGCCGCCGAAGATAGCGCTCGACCCGCCCCTATCGGTGATAAGTTTCATATTCATTTTTAAATGTTCGAAAATTAAACACTTTTTGTTTTAGATGTTTCATGAACACACTGGATAAACGGCAATTTACAATAGTCCGCTCTTAACGGTCGTTTTTTTAATGTTCTAAACAAAGTTCTAAACAATATTTTCGTATAGAAATAATATAAAAGTTCTATTAAAGATTTAAAAAAAACTAGACGCAGACACAGAAGCTAGAGCTCTACCGAGACCGGAATTAGCTTAACGGGACGGAGCGAATAATGAACTTAAAATGAACGCACGGGCTCAGTGCATCGATTAACAAACATTTCGAACTTAGTATGAAAGAGTATTGATAATTTTGGACAGTATAGGCGGAAGGTGATGTGATAGGATGCATAGGTATTACAAATATAAATTATCTATATGTGGTCTGTGGAGCACAAGTAAAGAAAGAGGTGGTGACCTCCGGCGAGCGTGCGCAGTAGGTCTGCGTCCGCCTGCAGCGCGGCGCAGCGCAGCTCGGCCTCCGCCACGCGGTCCGACAGCGCCGCCAGCGCCTGCCGTTGCAGCGCCGCCGTCGAGCCCTACACAACGATGCACATCTTAGAAACCGATCTATTTATTATTTAACCAAAAAGGAGGGAGATGGGAGGGTCTTTACTGTGCTTATTTTTTTAGGATAATGATTTATTTAAGTACTTTTCGTATCTGTATTATTTTGCAAAATTCAATAGAATTGACAGGTTTTCCGAACATTACATGATTACTTAGGTAAGAACGGAAAAAGCCTCCTCTTTCCTTTCTTACTTTACTATGTATCTGCAACTTAAATTAATATAGACGTTGACAAAATTCAAAATAAACTATAAAATACTACATTTAAAAAATAGTAATACGAAGTTTCTAAAAATTTTACTCTATTCATATTTTCACTATTTCACGTCGTTTTATTTTGATATTTAATATGCAGTATTATGCACGGTGTTCAATATACAGTACCTCGGGGGCGCCCGCATTCAACAGCTCTGTCAAGGCAGCACTCAAAGAGTCCAGCTCTCCCCCCGACACGCGCCACCACGTCAGCCACTTGGCCGCGCGCGCCGATATACCGCCGCTCGTAATGCTCGATACACTCGACACGCCGCTGTCGGACTTGTCATCCTCCTGCGAATATAGTAAACATGATGTATTCCTTTGTGTCTTTAAAGATAATTCAAAACATAACCCCTTATTTTATTATTACTTTTTGTGGTATGTTTGAGCAGTGATAGCCTAGTAGTTGAATTTCGGCCTACCATTCCGGTAGGTCCGGGTTCGGCCCCCACGCACCTTTAATTTTTCGATGTTATTTGCGTATTATACAATAATTATCACTTGCTCTTCGTCGAAGGAAAACGTGATGAAACCTGCACGACTAAGTTTTTTAAAAAAAAAATTCGGTAGGCATGTGAAGTCCACCAACCCGCACTTGACCCAGCGTGGTGGACTGTGGCCTGCATCCTTCTCATTCGAGAGGAGACCCGTGCCCAGCAGAATGAAATGATCTTTCTCCTGAGATGTTCCAAGCGGACTATCTCGCAGTCCTCGTCCTCGTTTGTTAGGTAGAAACTATAAAAGAGAGGGTAGTACTAACGAGTGGCGCGCAGTCCTCGTGCAGCACGTGCAGCGCGGAGACGCGCGAGGCGGCGCGCGTGAGGCCGGCGCGCAGCACGGCCGCCGCCGCGCCCTCGCCCTCCGCCGCTGCCTGCGCCGCGCGCAGCGACGCCGACAGCTGGCTCTGCACACATAATTATACATATAAAGCACCACCGCTACACCCAACTTACTGCGAAGAAATTTATTGCGTTTTGGAAGAAAGGTGTTGTTGCCGGGTTACACTAAATAAGAGGCTACAATTTTAGTCCTCAGAAGTAGCAACGCATCTTTACGATCTTAGGGGGACTATGATACTACCTAAAAAACTAAACATTACCCGCGATCACATTAATCGATTCGTATGAATCTGCTGCTGAAAAAGCTGCAGTTTTATATTATGTAAGCACAAATTGGAACTAACATTCTCGTTATGCGCCTGCTCGAGCTGCTTCTCGAGGCGCGAGATCTCGTGCAAGTGCACCTCGGAGAAGAGGTCGACGTGGTGGTCGCCCACCGCCAGGTCGGTCGCGCCCGAAGCGCCCGCCTCGCCTTCTTCCTCCGCGCTGTCCTCCGGCATGCCTGACAACAACTAGACATTACTACAACATTACTAGCTGTACCCGTGGATCCGGTCACGTCAAACACCCCCCTCTCTTGTGGTTTAGGCGTGAAAGCGTAACAGACAGACAGATAGACAGACAAACAGAGTTACTTTCCCGTTTATAATATTAGTTCTTAATATAAGTTTATAATAAAGATTCCGTTACATACATATGAAACTAATAAAAGCCAGTTAATGTTATTTAAGATATTACTTGACCGCTTTGTATTTGCCGCTTGTAGCCGACGCGACTGGATAGAAGACTTGATTTTAATTAAATTCGAATTATAACCTAATTTTTTCCAGGCACCATTAGGAATACAGGCCCTAAAAATGCAAACTTACCACGTATACTATACGCCAAATTGGTGATATTATAGGCGGCTTCCCTGCTAAGATGCGCATCGAGCTCCTTCTTAGCGGCGAACTTGGCCTCCCTCTCTGCTTGCAGCGCCTCGAGCGCCTCCGCCAGCTGCCGCTCGGCGATGCGGCGCAGCGCCGCGGTCTCCTCCGCAGCGGCGCGCGCCGTCTCCGCCTCTTCTCTGTATTGTCGGACTTCATGTTTTAAACCTTCAAATTCAACCTAAAAAGCATGATATAATTATTTTAACTGTTTGTTTGAATATATTACTTGACAATATATTTTTTAATAATTTTCTGTCAGTTCTGTTGTGTTGAAGAATTCTGTTACATAGAACAACACATACAACTTTTATGCTGCCGAAGCGATTATATTTCATGATACAAGCTAATTTATTTTGATTGACACACCTTTTAATGCGCCGTATTTGAAACATTCATTAGTGTATATAAACTAATAAAATATTTTAAACTGACCTGCGACGACCGTAGGGCAGAGACTTGTTTCTGTAGCGATATATTCTCGTCCTCCAAGTCTCCGATGTCGAGTAGCAACCTTTGTTCCCTTTGCCTGGCTTCCCTAAGCTCCGCGCGTAGCGCCGCCCGTTCGGACTCGCGCGTCGCTTTGTCCGCGCCGAGCTCTGAACTCTCGGCTAGCAGGCGATCCCTTTCGCTGATCACACGTTCGAGCTCGTGACGTAACTGATAACAAATATTTAATGTTAGCATAACATTATTTTAACATTAATTAATAGCAGGATGTATACACACATTTTAAGTAATTTTGATACGCTTTCTTTAATGTATTTTTATGGAGGTGAAAAGATCGATCAGAGCGCTACGGCCCGCCCTACCATTTGTCAAACTAACGAAAGAGAAATCTGCAGAGATCTGTTTGCACAGATAAATATCTAAAATATATACGTATACATTAATCAGTTGTTTAATCTCACATCATCTTCTTAATTAATTATCATAGTGGACGTAGAGGAGAGAGCTCCTACAGCGATTAATCGTCTTATTCCCTTAGAGACAAGGAAATGTATTATTCGTCATAAATTCCAAACTAGCAAGGTAGTTATTATCTCGATATAATAAAATGTGGATATATTTATTATTTTTAAATGCCTACAACTGCTTCAGAAGAGTCTTATATACTCGTATTCAAAGCTGTGTAGTTAAGTAAAGTTTTTTGTGTTCGTAATGCAATTATAGAGAAGATTTGCGGAGTGACATTTTTTATCGTAAAACAGTCCCCTTAATAAAATAATAGACAGACTTCTTACATGTATAACAGAATGGTAATCAATTGTGCATTTAAGTTTGAACATTTTTTTTTATTTAATTTTTCGAATTTCTTCCATTTTTAGATCCAGCAACATAAACCCAAATGAAATTTTTTCCGAACAATCCCAACAACTTTTCATTAATACCGCTACAAAGGGCCGGATTTCGACAATGTCCACTTAGTTCAAAAATTCAAATATTTCAATAGCAGGCAAGAGATGTCGACTGGAATATTCCAAAAAGATTACACATGACGGGAGACAAATTTTTCTGGTTCATGTGAGTTCACAGATGATTCACCGAAAGAAGCTGTCTGGCGAGCCGGTACGGAGTATAACGTAGTTCTCGTCCAATCGATATGTACCTAGAACGCAGATTCACTCGATACGAGTTTACCAAGTCTAAAGCATTTCGCATCCTAGTTACAAGGATTACTTCGCCTTAGTAACACGCTTTAGTAGATGGTAGGCCACCGCCCGGGGAAGTACCACCGCCACACCCAAATCTACCGCGTAGCAATTTATTGTTTCGGAAGAAGGGTGTGGTTGCCGGAGTTCACTAAATACGAGGCGGCTAACATAGTACCTAAGAGGAAAATATGATTTATAATTTTATTTATTTTATGTTAGTTGCGTGATGGAATATGGTCGTTCGCATTGAGAAAAGAGTGTATTGATAAAGATGTCACTCCACTGATGAATTTGGTACGTTCAGAAATGAAGGTGACCCGGTAACATAATTTAACATTCAAACTAAAACTGACAAACACAGAACCCCTCATGCAAATACGTTTACTGATGTAATGAAACTTCAAAATTCCAACAGAACTTTCCTCTTCGGTCGGCATGCGAGCGTTTACCTTTGCCGCACTTGAAAACAAAGTTTAAACTTTGTATGCGCGTAATTCCACTGTTTGTACTTGAATTTTAAATATAGCTATTCTACACTCAATTCTCCTCTATTTAAATTCTACACTATCCTAACTTAAATAATAGGGTTTATTTAAAATTACAAACTCCTGTGTTTGCAGTTACATTGCTCGACATTTACCAACGCAGTTGGTATCAAGTTCTATAAATATAAATGTATTCAAACTATTTCCAGTTTTCAGTCTATCTGACCAGGGGGCCTGTTCCTGTAGTCCTGGTTCTTTATAAAAAAAATATGTATTAAAAATCATAAGCATTCTTCAAATTGTATTTTTAAGAATATTTTGACGCCTGAATACTACTCCTTACTAAAATACTAAAAACCCAATCGAGTTTTTGCATCGGTCGTTGAGAACAAAAAGTGAAAATGAATGGCTATACAAAGAAAACAGTTTTTGTACAAACGTCACGAGCATCGTTACTGCCGGGCGCGTACAGTGTAGGTACAGTCAGGTCATTCAATTAGGCGATATACCTACCAAAGCACTTAGCTGATTGCCGGCTAAAATTAGCGACACAAGGCGCGGCTGGACAGGCGTGAAAAGGCAACCTGACGTAGCTTTAGTAGATATGATGAAAAATTATTTCACCTACACATACCTACGTGTCTCTTTTAAAGAATATTATAACTAAATATTAAACTTTATAATAATGAATGTTGAATATTATTATGGAAATAATGGAAACTTTCCGACTCTCTCGTCAGTTCCAATTCTCCTGTCAATTTAACTCCACTTTCTGCGTTCGTATGGGAGGTAAACAAGCCTAAACATTTCTAACGTCTGCAGATTGGCTAGTGTCGCCTAGTTGCCTCGCCTTTTGTGGAGTAAATATATGTAGGTCCATTTACCTATAGATAATAAAGTGGCTATGTATAAGAGCTACGTTTAGTTTTAAAATTTTCCTGTCTTCGTCTACAGTGGTGACCCGTGACCCGAAGTAACGAAACATTTTGCACTGCTGTATTTGACACATATCCCACCGACTGTATGACACTGTGTTAAACCTTAGTCCTCAGGTATAGTAACGAATCAGCGACGTTAGCTATCGTTGGACTCCTAATTACATTAAAATGCTTATAAATTATTCTTATAACATTTGTGCCGCCTCAGAAATACTGCTAAGCACTATCTATACTACAAGGAAACGTATTTACTGACATTGCAAAAAATATGTTAGTGCTCAGTTTTATAATGACTGAAACGTGTTACTGAAAACGTAACGAGAGCACGTGAATTCATTATACGGATCTCGACTCCAGTTTTTATTACATATTTATAAAGCAGCCCACAAACCACAGCGGAATAGCATAGTGGGTCAAGCCGTACAAATTAATAGAATGTTTTTCGAGCATCACGGCTTACCTACTGCAGTAATGCGATACAGACGAGAGAATATTAATATCGGAAAAATCGACGTGAACCCATTTCGTGCACTTACGTAACGGGTCTGTTCAAAGCATTTTAAAAACAGAACTCTGATATTACTAGAACACAAAAAGTTTTTAATTAGAAACAATTGACTGTGCACATATTTTTCAACCAGCAGAGGTTTCGAAATGAAATGAAATTGTTTTATTCATCACAACGTATTTACCTACATACATTTAATGAAAGTCAAAAAATCAATGAGTTAATAAGTTCATCGGCTTTAGACGCTCTTTTAGCTATTGTTGACCGGGAGAAAAAAGCCGGCGGAAAAAACTCTCGGTACTCCTTCAAATCCAGTTATAAATTACATTACACAGATATGCCGTTCATGTCGGTGACCATTCCTCTGTCAATGTAGACCTGCTTTACGAATGGTTCATGTTTAAATAATGCGATTGAAATGTTCCATTTACTATCCGTTAGTGTGATTGATGGTAAATTTTTTTTTAATGAAAAAAAATTAGCAAACGATAAGCTTCCATACTCGACGTCAGGCAAAAGCGTATTTCTACCTGAGATCGTAAATAAATACGATGCTACTCAGGACTAAGATGGTCGCCTCGCCACGTCCTTCTTCCGAAACACAATAAATTACTTTACGATAGAATTGTGTGTAGTGATGGTATTCCCCCGGGTGGCAAACTACTTAAAAATGTTTGACCCCCTACATGCGTCACGATACAACCAGCTAACGTCTGCGGTAGTGGCTTGAGGAAAATTGAGAGGGCAGCACTCGTGTGTAAACGGGTCTTCCTCCTGCCGGAGCCGCTCGTCATCATCATCGTCATCATCAATTCATCATTGTCCCACTGATGAGTACAAGTCTCTTTTGAAGTTAAAAGGATATAAGCCATATTCCACGCTGGCCAAGTTTGAAATCCTCACATGCTTTTCGAGAACGTTCTGGAGAACTCTCAGGTTTCCTTAGTTTTCCTCCAATGAATTTATAATACGTTCATAATATCGAAAAGTTAGACGCGCGTGCGGGGATCGTACCCGGACCCACAGGAATTATAGGTAGGCTGGAATTCAACCCCTAAGCTATCGTCCTCACGCCGGCGCCAAGCCCGCTCCACTAATTGGGGGTCTGTATTGGAAAATACACATTGCCATTTTCGTTTTTGTACGCAAACGGGTGCTTCGACACCGACATCAAAAATCGATTTTAGAAATCGATTTCACAATAGCACTTTTCAGCTTACTTTTGTATTATTGATATGAAAAGATTGGCAACTAAAATAGGTTTTTAGTTTAGTTTGATGCAAGCGTACTGAGGACTTAAAAACGCGATTGAAGCAGCGTGCAAACACTGCACGTGCAAGCAAGTATTTAGGGAAATATTTCCAGTAGCGAGAAATTTAACAGGCATTCTGAAGAGCATTCTGAGATCTGTTTCCATAACACTCTCGAAGGCCATCCACCGTCAACTTTAGGTTAGTGCAGTGGTCTATGGTCTAAGCAC
>DWNH01001368.1:0-11573 GCA_018249895.1 Tiana niger | reverse complement strand
CGACGGGAGCTCATGATTATGAACCTCGGTCAGGTTTGAAACTAGTCGGGCAAACCCGAAGAATACACGTGAGTAAGCCGGTATTTCAGTCATCATGAATAGTGTCACTCACGAATCATTTAATAACAAAATGTTATTGTGTTTAGGAAATTTATTAAAACACAAATTTTTACATTAGAATATTAGTAGGTATTTATACATCTAGCAAAGGTAAATATAGTTTGTATTAATTATTAGCCTAATACATTTGTACCTAGCCATATTTGTATAAATAAATGATTTTACCTTTGGCACACACACTTATTATCTTTGTTAAAATGCATGGATTATGCTATTTGATCCTTAACAAGGTAAACTCAGATTCAGAGGTTGTTGTCCTAAGGCTGCAAATGTGTAACAGGTCGATGATTTGTAATTCGATGATGTCGCAAATCGATTGTCGATGCCAGGTCGACGCTCTGAAATATGATCTTCCAATAATTTTAGGTTGATTCAACAATTTAGTTCGTTAGGAGATTCGAGAGTTACATTAGTCGGTTGTGATTCACTGAATTAATAAGTTTTTTTTTGGCACAAAGTAGCAAGCTAGCATGGTGGCCACCTGGTGTTAAGTGGTCACTGCGACACATGGACATCTATATCAAGCCGATCTACTTCTTAGTATCTTTAAATAGAATCGTTGCTAGTCCTCAGAAGGATTACTTAACTTAGTTAACTTAATTATTAGTTAACCACACGCTTCTTCGGAAACAATACATTTTTTCACT
Organism: Tiana niger; assembly: GCA_018249895.1. Lineage (NCBI taxonomy): Eukaryota > Metazoa > Arthropoda > Insecta > Lepidoptera > Hesperiidae > Tiana > Tiana niger. Next base: position 10,806 of record DWNH01001368.1, on the reverse strand, counting down.
GTAGAATTGGGCGTGGCGGTGGTACTTTCCAAGCGGCGCCCAAATCCAGATTTGTAGCATGCAATAAGTTTCTTATAAGTGAATTTAAAACAAGTCTTGAGATCGCTTTAAAAACTGGTTAGCTTTTTCAGTCTTCACGGTACCCACAATCCAGGGTACCCTTCCTTTCATTTCGCAATACAGCAAAAAACATTCTAGTCCTTAGTTTGTTTACAGAACTGCTCTTAGCGAAATCCTCCTAGAAGTCGTTGTGGCTGTAAATAGTCCCCTCTTCCGTCGCGTGCGCCAGAAATAGCTTGCACTCCTATGTTCAATATACTGTCGTTGTATCGAAAGGAATTATGAAATGCCTCTGGTCACAGGAAACCATTTTGAAATGTTATCCTTATTAGCATTCCTTCGGGTTTGTAGCCAATTTTGCGGTATAAAATATATGTATAATTATTTTATTTCGTAACAGAGAACAATGGTGGAAAGCAAAGAAGTTATAAATCTTGAATCTCATTTCATTATTTTCTGTTAAGTTATGTTTAGTGTGATCTAGAGATATTTATTATTATTTGCATAATGTATAAATTGTGTTATAATGATAAAAGTTCGCTTATTCTGCAAAAAATAAAGAGAATGTTAATTTTATATAATATGGTTAAAGTATTATAGAGGCACTTTTAGCCTACTACGGTGACGGCCGCACCCAAGAGATAAACTCTCATGAAAATATAACGTACGCGTAACATTTAACCGTTCACAACGAGTGTCAATGTTCACAGCAAATGAGTCAGTTTGTAGAAATACGATTTGGCGAGCGGGATCCGGGCGGGGATTGAACCCGGTCTATTTGCGCGTTGGCACTGCGCCAGCGGCGGCCTATGCGATTGTTTGACCTTATTCCATTCTTTGACGGACAGACCGATGACTATCGGTTTGTAAGTCAGCCTAAGCAAAGTGTTTGTCAGATGTAATTTCGCGGACTGGGAAGGTACCGCCGCAACACCCCTTTTTACCGTGAAGCAATTTATTGTGTTGTGGAAGAAGGGTGTAATTGCTTGAGTACAGTAAATACAAGGTTACCATCTCAGTCTTAAGTAGGACTAAGGTACTGCCTAATATGGATGTCAATGGGTCGCAGTGACTTAACACCAGGTGGCCTGCATACTCCTACAGGCCTGCATGCAGGTGCATGCGGTGGAATTGGGTGTGGCGGTAGTACTTCCCCGGGCGGAGGCTTATCAACTATTAAAACCTTTTGAACTAGTACTGATACACAACAGAATGCAAACATACATGAAATATGACAGTGGGAAATGCTTTGATAAGAATGTATACAATTACAAACATATACACTTCTTTATTTTTAAGAAGTAGATTTATATCCGAGGCTTGCGAAGCGACAGCCAATGTATATTGTTGATCATGAACCACACCACAGATTAAATCTAACGTCTGTCAGTTCGTATCTCTCCATCTTGAATAACTGAATAACTGTCAAGACGAATTGTGTATTGTCAATAATTAATTAAAAATATAATATGTGATTGCGTAATCCAAATGTTTCGTAATTTAAAGGATATATGTATATTATAAGTACATATTTTTGGTCTTCTAACGCCAAAACACAACAATTTTTCTCGTACTTTAGAACCGTTATCTTTTGCCAACAGGATTCTCGTCGGTGCCCCAGAGGACGAGCCTCACCCTATAAGCGGGGTGACCCGGCCGGGGGCGGTGTACCGGTGCCAGGCTGGGTACCGCGGGTACACGGCTGATAGTCGCCGCGCGCTCGACATGTGTTCTGTCATTAACTTCGACAAGAATGAAGGTATGTTTTTTTTACCTATCAACAAAAATGTATCTGTTTTTTTATTGAATAAAAGAAGCAAACGAGTATGCAGGCCACCTGGTGTTAAGTGGTGACTGCAACCCTTGGACATCCGTATGCAATTTCAGGCACTACCTTAGTCCTACCTGAGATTGCAAACAGATGCGTTGCCATATCTGAGTACTATGATGATCGCCTCGTATCTTGTGAACTCCAGCAACCACACCTTTCTTACGAAACACGGTGCTTTGCGGTGGATTTGGGTGTGGCGGTGGTATTTCCCCGGGCGTCAGCCTACCACAAGTACCACACACCATTATTATGCCAAATTTTCCCAGAAAAATACCATTGACAAATACTACGACAGGAATACAATTCACACCCATTCAATATAGTTTGTATCTTGTGTGTATGAGCAGTCAAGAAAAGTGATGAATTGACCTAACCTAACAGGTTTCAATTTTTAAAAAATAAATCAAGTAATTATCAATAATTATATAAAAGAATATATTTACTGCAGAAAATTACCGTAATAACAGCATTTGGTTCACAAATCGTGCAACTCTAGTGTCCCGTGGACTGCCGTGAGCGTGTCCCGTGCGCGTGACGGCTCCCGCGCACGCGTCTGATTTACAACATGGCCGCCGCCTCGCTTTGTTCGCTACTGCGCTAGACGAATGCAATATTTAATACGTCAAGTGGAATGCCCGCGAATCGCTTATCTTCATTCGGGCACATTGTGCCTTGTAAGTCACGCTCGTGAAATATGTGCGGCGGGATCGAGTGCATTTTAGGAGGTCGGTGTCGTGCGCGGCGGATTACTTAGCTTACAATGTTGATTATTGTTGCTTACTTGCTACGTGAGATTGTAGTCTCTTTGGAAGTTTCGTAGGATTAAGTTAGAGGTGCTTAATTTTGATTTGTGGAGCGATAGATTGGTAGAAGTTTTTCATAAAATGCTTGGAAGTTAATGAAATGGGTACCTGTTCATTTCTTGTATATGATTAAAGTGCTCAAAATGTAGCTGATTAGTTGGTCTTTATGTTCTTTGCCTTGTCTTTGTACTGCTAAGAAAATTTTAAATGTTAAAAAACCTACATACGTACTCTGAATAGGCTCGTCCGTGATATTCAGAAAGGCTATATGAGTATGATCCAATACTTACTTTAAGATCTAATACTAATAACGTTCCTAATAAATGGTTTTTGGATTTTATACAAAATTGAAATTCTCGATATAAATATTCATAGACGTCGTTATGCTATGTATTGAGATAAAACATTGAACTCGCGGCGAAAAAATAAATGTGACCACATGAAAACACAGCATGCACACGTGAAATCCAAAAATCCTGGACATATTGAAACAGACGCGGACATATTGAAACAGACGCCAATGAATCAAGAGGCCGTTAGGATTCCGCACCAAAATTATAGTGGCTTGTCCCTTGCATTGCACCATGCATTAATTTTATGCAACACCGTGGTACGTTAACTGCGACGTACGTTGCATTCTCAAGAGGCAACTTAAAATGCATTTTTCAACGATTATCATCTCTCCGCCACGCGCTTTGTTGGATGCAGGATGCAGACGTTGAAATATGCGAATTTATAAAGATGTTAAGTGTCTGAATGTTAAACGACTTACCTATACTTGCGTTTTATTAGATGCGTCGTATGTAAGAGGTATTCGTTTATTACTGAATCATTTTGGTTTTCCTAACTCTTCGCTGTGAATAGAACGCACGCAGTATAATTTTTGTATGGGTAATTCCATACGTGACTGACTCTACATTGGACACAATTTTAGTTTTATTTTGTCTTAATGGTTACCGTTTGAAATTTTGTAGGTTTTTTAAGTTGATCTTTCATTATCTAAACTAATATTACGGAATGTAAAATACAAACGAATAATAATATTAAAGCCAATAAACATACTATATATTCTCAAGTGTTAGTTTAAAATTAAATCATAGCTTTTAGAAATACATTGATAAAATATGTAATATCAACACACTAGTAGTTTAAAATTCAAAAACTCACAGAAATACACTAATAAAATATCTAATATCAACACTAGAATTTAAAATAATTCGAATCGAGGCTTTCTCAGAAGCATTAGTCACAGTTTTACTACCCTACCCTCCCGAGAATGCCAATATCTCCTTGCAAGTCCATCCTAATCACTAAACCACTGCATTATCTACTACGTGTGTTATCAGTTGTAAAAACAACACCAATTAGCATTCGATTTCGCAAACTACTTTCTACAAACCAACAAATTTTACCACTTTCTCCATAACTAAGCGAATTGCGATAACAAACGATTAGATTACTAGTTGATAATTAGTAGGGTTACTCTGTTTTCGTATAAGTGGGTCATCGTGGGCTGGCCGTGGGCGGACGTGGGCAAACTCGTGTCGGCAGGCCGAAATATTTGCTACCAATTGATATATTCAGTTTGAATTGGTTTGAAGTGTTTATTCGTTACAAATGAATAGTTAACACTTATAATATAAATATTTTTTTATATTGCATCAACTCACACACGGCTGATTGTAAACTAGGTAGCCTCTACCACAGTGACCAAACAACTGATAAACTGTAAATATTTTATACTTATTTTTATGCTTACTGAATTATTCGTGCTTATAACATTCGTCCCTGGGGTCGTCTAACCTACGACATTCAGCTTAGCAGTCTGGGTCATTAGTCCTAATTAATATATAGATCGTCAAAAGAATTTATTCTCTTAAAAGTGTCTTAAGTTTTTTTTAGCATACGATCAAGCAGGTCGCCTTGTGTGGTCACTACAACCCATGGACATCCATATGCAATTTCAGGCAACACCTTAGTCGTACCTGGGATCGCAAACAGATGCGTTGCCACTTTTGAGGATTAAGATGGTCACCTCGTATTTAGTGAACTCCGGCATCCTTTCGTAACATAATAAATTGTTTTACAGTAGATTGGGTCTTGACTAATTAAATATTAATAACTATAAAAATGGTCATCACAGTATCAGCTCTTCCCTTTTTAAAACGCAGGGAGTAAATATTTGTGGAATGGTTCGGAAATTCCTGTCAGTAAAATTTGTCGCTTGTGCAGTAAAAAGAAGTCCGTCTATATACTTAAAATACGTAGATAGATACTCGTACTATGCTATAAACTTCTCCGTTATTCTTATCATATTTTAAAATATCTGTCGATATTTTAAAGTTGAAAGTTTACATCCCTGTCTAATCTCAGTGTTCAATCTCATCGATAAGCTCTCAACGAACGTTGATATCTTCATGTTCGTTTAATCAATACAACCATTCGTTATGTACGTTTTATTAGCAACTAAATAAATGAATGGAAGATAGAGATTCCACCGTCAATGTTAAGGCTGTATTGTAAAGCTTTTACTTTGAATTCAATAGTCCCCATTTGCATATTTAATTGCTTCTTGCTAGACGATACGTTTTGTTTTGAAGATGATACATGATACTTGTGAATTAATCTTTTATAAACAAATGCTTACGAAATAAGGTTGAGAGTAGTGTGGCTTTGATGTGAAGAATCAAAAAGTAAACAGATAAGAAAATAGTCGGCAGAGATTGTTTACAGAAGTCGCCGTCGATTATCACAATGGCGCTTGTGAAATACCACCGCCGGAGATAAGTTGTACGTGTAGAGCTGCGCTACTTTCCCTGAGAACTCTTATTCGATACGATAATACATTAAAACTTTCATATTGTAGATCAAATACATATGTGTTCTCATTTTTTAGTTGACCTACAGTTCGATGTAGAGAAAGAAAGTATACTCTCAGCTTTTGTATGTATTTGCGTGCGAAGTGAACTAATAGATTACTTTGAAAGATACTCGTAGATAGGCGTTAAAAGAGTCCTTGAAGGCTGGCAACGCAAGGGCAACCCCTCCGGTGTTGTAAATGTTCATAGGCGACGGTGACCACTTACCATCAAGTGGCCCGTATGCCTGTTTACCAGTCCGTTTACATAAAAAAAATAATAAAAAAGCTATATTAATGCTATAATTTTATATTTCAAACGTCTCAGTGAATTTACCTGATGGTTTTGGCTAGTTTGACATGGCTTTCATAAGGTTTCAGTTCAGAATATTTCATAAGCATTTCCAGCTTCAACACAAGTTGACACTATTTTTTTATAGGAAAGATGAAGCAAATGAGCATACAATGCCACCTGATGTCAATTGATCTTTGTAACATTAGACATTTATATTCAACGTAAGGCAATACCGCAGTACATTTTATATTGTACACAGATGCGTTGCTACTAAGGAATAAGATGGTCTCCTCATATTTAGTGTCTTTCAGCAAGAAGAGTATAGGTAACTCTTCTTCCGAAACACAATAAATTGGATCAGAGTAGAAGTAAGTGTGACGGTGGTACCCCGGGAAGACCCTACCTTACCTACAGCAAGAATTAAAAATAAACACACAAATAAAAATCAAATTCCAGTTGGCGAAACCGAACGAGCCCGGAGTGTTTATAGGAAAGATAAAGCCGAACAATCCTTCGAGAGCTTTTCTCGGATACGTCGACAAGGAGGCTTCTGAGAAAAAGATTGTTAGAAACGTGCTCGCACAAGGCGATTCCGCTTTTATTTCCGGTGAGTTGTCCCTCCAACTTACGAATAATAATGTAGTATTATGTAGTATTAAATGAAAGCAGTTCCTCTAGGGTTCTTAACATATTAGTTTTTAATCTGGTAGTAACAGGTTTTGTTGTAACTGTTAGATTTCTATTATTTATAAGTTAGGTATTTACTAATTTGTTTTTGGAAGAAGCAACAAGCGAACAGGAATCTTGATTTTGTTTTGTATTTCCTTGGTGTTCTCTGCAACACATAGACAAGCCAAAGACTCGAGTAGTACCGTAGTCCTCCTGAAATCGTACATAGATGCGTTGCTATGCAAGATTAATATGGTCGCCTCGTATATAGTTTTTGTAGTTATATTGAATAAAAGTACACCACTCTATTTTATTATCGAAGCCGATTTTATAACGTCAGTAAAGGAAACAGCCATTACGACGAAGGTGTATCGTTAACCTCAAAGTGAGTCACCTCAATTCGTGGTCTACTTACTATTATAAACTCGGTACTGCTTCAGTGTTAATACTACTGGCCTAATTTCTTGTGGCAAATCATGCAACTTATGGTTTACCTATAGAAACTGTAACAAGATTTTAATGAAAAAATTTTCGAACAACAAAACAGAATCTTATGTAGCTGCATGTTGCAGGAACTATACAAAGACTAGAGCTATTGTTACAAAATTTAGTTTAAGACATTAGCCTATTTGCACAGCTGCAATGTAATTTAAAAAATATAGATTCACAACAATTTCAAGATTTTTTTTAAGTGATTACAAAAGTTGATTTACATTTTATTGCTATACATATGTGTGTCATTTTGTGCGATAACTTGTCGATTTAACTTTGCAACATCAAGAAATTAAAGCTAGGTTTGTTGATTGAATTACCTTACACAATGTACCTAAAAATGATAAACAGACCGAAACAGATGGAAATGTCAATACCTTAACACTTCCTAGCCAAGCTCTTTCAATTTTCACTTAGTTGCTAAATATGTTGCGGTCTGATGGTTTTGACACAGTCTGTAGACTTTGATCGACTTTTGACCACGATCTTTTTCATACGTTGTTATTGTAGGTGATACTTTTCATCACGGGAGTTTCTTCAGTGAATCAAAACATTTTAAAAATGGTTCTTTTTTATTAAGTTTGAACTAGTAACTTGGTTCATGTTGTTTCTATCAATGACCTCTATGATAAAATATCGAGCTTTTTATATACCGACGTGTTTTCGAATGGGTCGAAATAATTTTATGACCTACTAAGGGGCCATCCATAAATTACATCACACATCAAGGGGGGAGGGGTCAACGAAATGTGAAATTGTGTGACAAAGGGACAGGGGGTCAAAATCCTTGTAACGTAACATATCCTCCTACGGCTTCTACGATTAATATTGCTCCACTTTATCTAAAACACCATTCACTTTATTCGTGACAAGTCACGTCAAACTATTTTTGTTGCATCGAAATTCCTGGGCAAAAAAGGATTCATAAAGGTCATATTTGTTTTGCGGGTTGAGTTATGTTATTTTAAGAGTTCCATTATTTCTAAAGTGTCGAGTTTCTTCATTAGATTCAACAAATTTAGTGGACAAAAAAACAAATCAAATATGGCGAGTTATGGTTATTTAGTTAGTTTCCAAAAATACTGCCATCAATTTATTGCGTTTACATACTAGAGGAAGTTGGTTTTAACTATTTGCCTCACACTGGTTAAAAAAGTCTTCTAGATATTGGGAAGCTCCCTGTAACCTCTCTTGCTTTTAGTTCCTATTTCTCATTGTTATTTATGTGTGGATTCGCAGGTGATATTTTAATAGCAGACGAGCTCGGTTACTTGTACTTCCGCGACCGCACTGGAGACACGTTCCGGTGGCGCGGCGAGAACGTCAGCACCACTGAAGTGGAGGCCGCCATATCCAAGTTTGCTAATCAGCGAGATGCCGTTGTGTATGGAGTTGAGGTTTGTACTGACATTATTCACCTTATTAGCTATTTTGTTACGATCAAATTGGTTTTTTCATATACATACCTACGGTAAAGCGCCCTACCGAATCACTAAGCCTACTGCCTACTGTCTTTGGTCTTATTTTCAAATTGAAACCAGAAGTGGAAATTCAACATGTGACTGCTATCATGCTCAGCGGTCAATGCAGTAAGTCAACCCCAAATACGACCAATTTCCTTACCAGAATATTTGGCTAGAGTATTTCTGATAATAATCAAGTTCTCAGAAAGCCTATTGACTATCGACGTTAAAATACCAATCATACTTTGAGAAAAATTGGTGTTTCTGAACGGGGTGATGCTAGCTGGAACGTATTGCCAATTAGGTGGAATTTGGAAACCGCTTGGGTTTCATAGTGTGCGTAAGGATCTGGTATCCAGTAGCATAGCTATAGTGCTGAGTTCCGTGGAAAATTTACTAAATGGGGACCCTATTTTCCACTCGGTATTCTCCAACAATAAATAGCTCCAACGACATTGACGTTTAATTTCAAAACATTACTTAAATATGAACAAAACAATATAATACGTTTTTTACAAGTCCGTTGAAATCTTAGCAATTGACAAAAATGTGTGTGCGCTTTGATAACTTAAAATTACACAAATCCGTAGCCGGGAGGGATATTTTTATCCAAGACGAGTAACGTCTTTCTTCAGAAAGAAAATATGATGGGGTGTTCCACAGGGTTTCCTTCTTAGTCCACCACTGTTAAACATACGTTATACGTAAACTTGACATACTAAAGTCATTTGGTCGTAATTTAAAATCAATGTTTTATTCTTTGTAGGTTCCAAACACAGAAGGACGCGCCGGCATGTGTGGAATCGTGGACGTTGACAACACTTTAGATCTAGAAAAGTTGGCCAAAGATATGTCGAAAGATCTCCCGAAGTACGCCAGGCCCGTCTTCATCCGGGTCATGACTAGTATTGATATGACTGGTGAATATTATCAATTAGATTAATTAACACAAAGCAATCTTAACAGTATCTTAAACTTATATAAGCTGAGGATTATAATAATTTATTCATATTTTGAAAATTTTGCTAATATATTATACTTTGGTAATTCCAGGAACATTCAAGATAAAGAAAGTAGATCTACAAAAGGAAGGATATAATCCGACACTGATCAAAGACAAAATGTACTACTTAGACTCAAAATTAGACAAATATGTCATTTTAGGACAAGAAGAGTATGAGAAGATTCAATCAGGACAAATAAGACTGTGATCGTAGTTTGTAAGACAGACACTTAGTGCCTATTATATAACAAAATAAAATAAATTAATTAATGAAAATAATGTTTCTCTGCTTAGTTTAGAAAAAGACGAATTCGTCGATACTAAAATAAAAAAGATAAAGGTCGCTTATACACTGATACCTTATGACCAGATGGATTGATGACCGAGATAGCAGGAAACAGTTGCCTTCAGAGACGAGAGAGAAGGGAGATCTGTTTCCAGCAGTGGATGTCCAAAAGCTGATGGATGAATTGATAAATGGATTTGAGGACAGTATAATTTCAGAATAGAAAAATAATGTTAACATCATTTAGTTAAGTCTTACACTTAGAGAATTTGACTGCTTTGCTTACAAATAAATGTACAAAATTGGGTTACGATTTTTTACTTATTATTTTATCTACAAAATGTTGTAATTATTAACAATTTCTGAAGTGTAATATTTATTAGTTATGACGGATTATATAGGTATTACCTAATAATTATATTATGCTCAATTTGGTTAGTGAATATTTTTTTAATTACAGTGATACTTAAAAATGCGACTTACGATATTTATGTTTAGGAATTTGACGACAAACTATTAATTGTAAGTAGATAAGTAGTGATTTGATTAAAAGGGATTTAGGACAAAATATTAGAATAACCTTTTTTTACACTATTATATCAGTTGTATATTATATCATTTAGAAATACAACCATTTGAAATTCAACAGTTTTTTATTTTGGTACTTATTTGTGATTACTACGTAGACATCCGCTCCTACAAGCCTGTGACGTAGACCCATCAGAATTCTAGGTAAAGATAACTACCGGCCGCACGTTCGCTTTATCTCTCTCATATTTTTCTGCTCGTATTTACTTCTTAGTAGCTCGACTGTCCTATTTCAAAACCTAGTATGGGACATTTTTTACAAAAATCGTTTTTTTACATAATCTTGCTAACCTAGGAAGTCACTACCAAATACAAAAAAATAAACCTAGGTTAAATAAATTAGTCCTTACTAGGTTTTGAAATGGGGCAGCCGAACTTACACACGGCCATCTGATCCCAAATTAGGCAACTAGGCCTGTGCTATGGTAACCAGACAACTGATAAACATACATAAATACT
>DWNH01001367.1:0-11581 GCA_018249895.1 Tiana niger | reverse complement strand
ATATATAGGGTAGAAAGAGATGAACAACCACAACCGGAAACAGATATGCCTATCTCATTATAATAAGCTTCTACTAAGGTAAGTATATAATAATCGTTTTATTTCAGGTAAAACGAGTATATTGTTATAATTATGTGTGTGTGTGTGTGCGCGTGTACACAGAGCGAGGAGGTGATCCTGAAGGATCTAGCAGTGGACCGCAACTACGAGATCAGCGTGTGCGCAGTGAACTCGCAGGGCGCGGGACCCGCGGGCACGCCGGGCGTGGTGTGGGTGGGCGAGGCCGTGCCCACCGCGCCGCCGCGCGACGTCGCCGCCGAGCCCGTGTCGCCCACCGAGGTGGCGCTCATGTGGCAGCCGCCGCTGCAGGCGCAGCAGAACGGCGACCTGCTCGGCTATAAGGTACACCTATATTGGCTATTTTTATAACCTCCAAATAATTGAAATGTGAGTATAAATAACTGTGTGCGTGCGTGTGTGTACGCACATGTTTGAAAGAATTAAAGTTACATCAATAACAATTTTACCAAATTATAAAGTCTTTGCTCTGCTACTATTACAATTTCTAGTCCATAATTTATAATATTGGTATATCAAGTAGTATAATTACTACTTTTTATTACTGCATACTACGTATACCACCTGCATAACTGCCGAATTCTTGACGAGAAGATTAAGTGCGCTTTTTTTAACTAAAAATTTATCGTTGTAATGTGTAATATAGATATTCTACCTAATGACGGAATCTCCGGAAGAACCTGAGCCAGGACGCCGCGTAGAGGAAGAAATTGAAGTTGTACCAGCAACTTCCACGTCTCATTCTCTCGTCTTTCTTGATAAATTCACTCAATATAGAATACAGGTAAGAAGTTTTAAAGAAATTAATAATTTATTCATTCTGGTCTTATTTTTAATTTTCCTTATTTAAATTATATGATTTTTTTTGGCATTAAATAAATAAATAAATAACGCTTCACACTCATTGGCTATATACGTCGTGGTTCTTTAGGTTCTAGCATTCAACCCGGCGGGTGACGGTCCACGGTCCAGCGCTGTCCTTGTACGCACGCACCAAGGCCTGCCGTCGGCTCCGCGGAACATCACGTTCTCCGACATCACTATGAACAGCCTCGTGGTCTCGTGGGAGGCGCCGCACCGTCGCAACGGTCTTATACAATCCTATCTGGTCACCTACGAGACCATTGAACAGGACGAGCGTGAGTTTTAAAAAGAATTTTATGATAATGTTCACTAGCAACTCACAAATATTGTCTCAGTAAAATAGTTCGAAAGATAAACATGAAACTTCTATCACATAAAAATAAGAAAAGTGTAAAAATATGTCAAAACGTTAGTTTTAGATGCTCCCAAAGCTGCTTTAGTTTGTAGATCTGTTACAATCTATAATAGGTGCGGCAATGCGAGCTATGCGAGTTTCTAATTTTACTTTTAACTACTTTATAACTAATGGTACTATACCGTTACGAGTTTACATAAAAAAGCATGAAAAAAAAACACGCAACTGTCATAAGTGGTCATAAGTAACCATCTATGGGGTAGATGACCGCAGAGACTAAAGTTCGGACAGTAATATTCCCAAATCCCGCAGCAGGGTTCAGCAAGCAAGTAAAGCAAAAGGTAACGGAGCGTCGGCTGGCGGTGGGCGGGCTGGAGGAGGAGGTGGAGTACCGGTTCGTGGTGCGCGCGGTGACGCTAAGCGCGGGCGCGGCGGGCACAGGTAGCGCGCGCACGGGCCCGCAGGCCGGCTCGCCGCAGCCGCCGCGCGCGCTCTCGCTGCGCGCCGACCCCGCCGCGCTGCACCTGCGCTGGACCAACGCCGCCTCCGGCCGCGGGCCCCTGCTCGGATACTACTTCGAGGCGAGGAAGAAAGGTTCGTTATTACTTTACATGTACAAACGTATTTTACAGAACTATTTAATTTGTTACACAACATTCAAGTTATTGATACGTTTTATGACACATCGTGGTTTTGTTGAATTATCAGATACATTTTTATCACTTAATAAAATAAAATCAATGTGAATATTAAACTTTTAAATGAGTCCATAATAAAATAAAACTTTTCGATTGCTTCCTGCGGTGGACCAACACCGCCTTCAGATAAGCATCCCTGCTCGAAGCAAAGAAGTAAGGGTCGTTATCACGTTTCAGTCTCTTGTTAATTTTGATCTAACGTTTCTATAAGCTGTACTCTCCAATCTCCATGTGCAGGACTAAACTAGTTGGGAGAGAAAGAGGAGAGGAAACAAATTTATTAAATCACGTGTAATAGGCAATTTGTTTAATTAACGAACGCAAATTAAATAAAATGTATTTTTGTTATTACTGCAGCTAAGGAAACATGGCAAGCTTGTAAGTTGCATTGTTTTTTACTCATTCTAAATATCCTTGTTATTCAACTAAATGACGTTTTAACTAAACTACCGTTGTCGAAAAATTGTGAGTTGTCGTTAAACGGCAGATACAATGTAAAATAAGAATTTTTTTTTATATCTTCATATTTCAACTTATTCATCATCAATTACCTTTCATTGTTCAGTCACACTGCGTAAAAACGTTTTAAAACATCTTACCAAAAAAGCCCACTTGGTGGTTTACGTATGCCTATTCATGTGTTTGATGTGAAACGCTAACAATAAAACGCAAAATTACCAAAACGGGCTGCATTGTGACATCGATATAATTTCACTCCTGTGTCATATATAGATATCTTACAACCAAAAATGTATAACTGATTTTCTCTTTGCCAGATGATACGCGATGGGAAACTATAACTAGAACGAGTAATGGAATGCTGGAAGAATTTACAATATCCTACCAGAGCCTCCTGCCTTCGACTGCATACTCATTCAGAGTGATAGCATACAACATGTATGGGATCAGCAACCCGGCGTACAGCGACAAGGTTATCGTGACGCCGTCGAAGCTGTACTTGGAATACGGCTACCTGCAATACAGACCCTTCTACCGCCGCACGTGGTTCATGGTGGCGCTCGCGGCTGCATCGATCATAATTATCATTATGGTCATTGCTATTCTTTGTGTGAAGAGCAAGAGTTACAAATATAAAAGTAAGTATTTTCAGTAGCTGTAGTTTGAGCGCACTTTCTGTTACTCCTTTTTCATCTTAAAGTAGTAACAAAGACGCATACAGGTTAAGTGGAAGTTGTCACGCTAGCCCACAGCATCCACATTTACATGTATCACTCTCACTTGCTTGTCTTGCGGAGTAAAATCACCTCATAGTTATATGTATCTAATTTGTAGTATTCCGCTCCTTTCAGACGGTAATCATATGTTTGTATCCATATTTATTTACCAGGATTACCAGGTTAAGTAGTCTCTACAACCCATACTCATTTATATTCACCCCTGAAAGTTGAGCAGACCTATCCACTTAAGATCGTTCATATATGCGTTGCTACTTTTGAGGACTTAAATGGTTGCTTTATATTTAAAATTTACATCCACACCCTTTTCCGAAACGCAATAAATTTCTTCACGGGAAACGAATGTGGCGGTGGAACTTTCACAACCACCACGACTAGTTTAGATGAACAATAGTGCAAAAGTGAATTAATTCATTTTATTTTTCTATTATATTTTGATTATTGAAAATGTTTCGAATATGAGGTAAAAAACAATTCCATTGAATAAATATAATACAAAATTATATTTAATATAGTCAATTTAAGAGTTTATCAGCCAGACACAGCTTCCTAGTTACACTGTTAAAAGTTACAACTGTTACAAAAGGAAGTGCTATAAGATTCACTCATTCTCCCTAATTCACATTTAATATTTTTACAAAATTAACAAATGAAACGAGTTTCGAACGAAAGGAGGTGGATCTATATTGAGAAGATTTGTTCACAGAAGAGGCTCAGAAGTCGCTGGAGGAGTCGCTCGCGGGCGAGACGGATGAGCGCGGGTCGCTGGCGCTGGAGCTGTACCGGTCGCGGCAAAACTCGGCCGCCAGCGCCGCCGGGACTGGCGCCGGCTCGACCGCGCGCCGCAAGCCCGCGCCCGCGCTCGGCAAGTGCCCGCCGCGGCCCTCCCCCGCCTCCGTCGCCTACCACAGCGACGAGGAGAGCATGCGCGACTACGACGAGAACCCCGACGACTCCTCACTCACCGAGAAGCCCTCCGAGATGAGCTCCTCCGACTCACAGGTGATAACCATTAAGATCAGCGTCGTCTAAGTCCGATTCGCAACTAAAATACGTAATTTTCTTTTTCCTAACTCGACCGGACCCACGACGGTAAATATGACCAATAAGAGTTCCGCTATCGCAGATTTAAGTTTTCGATCACGCTTTGGAACCCATTAGCACTGTACGAGTAGGTACGCATTTATGTTTAGTTAAAATATATATTTACTCTCTTTTATACATCTTCCTATTAGTATGTGCGGTGTGTCACCTAGGCCTAAGCCACAGTCATTCCTATTTTGTATTAATCAAAAGCTTTTTTTTTTGTACTTAGTACTAGTCGTTAAAAATTATAAACCTACTTCGAGTTTAAAGCGATGTCTCTACTCAGCTAATTTATATCATTGTAAATACATACTGTAAATCAAACATAGTAAATTATTTTTGTAGAAAATTCACCTCATCCAATTATATTTTTGGTTGATTAAGCATGTAACTGTATTCTTTCTTAGACTTAAAAAACAACACATTGATATCCCTTTATTTTTCTTCAGAATTCGGAGAGCGAAAATGAGAGCGTCAGATCTGAACCGCATTCGTTTGTGAATCATTATGCAAACGTGAATGATACACTGCGGCAGTCATGGAAGCGACAGCGGCCGGTGCGTAACTACTCAAGCTACACGGACTCTGAGCCGGAGGGCAGCGCCGTAGTGAGCCTCAACGGCGGCCAGATCGTGATGAACAACATGGCGCGCTCGCGAGCGCCGCTGCCCGGCTTCTCCTCGTTCGTATGACACGAGCCCGCCGACACGCCGCCCGCGAGCGCCGTGCACATGTGAGGCCTCATCCAGAGCGAACATGCGCTGTTTAGCGAGGGCGCGTTGTCGGTAGCGCGTAAGAGCGTTTGAATTTTCCTCGTATGTATATTTAACGCTTTGCTACAGGCGCTTGGCGCCCCTGCCATTGAGTACACAATAGACGCATAGGGCGCATTTTTACGTTTGATATTTAACCGTCATCGTCGCCTCTATGCAATTTCCTAACTGTGAACGTTTACTAGCAGTTATATAAGTACTCTTAATTTCAAGGACTCCTAAAGGTTATCTATTAAATGTGATATTCTATCAGTGAAAAGGACTAACATTCGATACGATCGAGTGAAACAGACTCCCTAAAATATTTCAGGTTATATTTAATTTGAATAGAATTTCTCTTTGTACATATCAATAATATACGTAAGTATTATTAGATAAGATTTAACTTTATGCATATTTGATCAAACAAATTCAGCGCTTGAAGTAAATTGTGGAGCCTACAGGATCTCGTTTACAGTGTTAAGTTATCTTGTATAAAAATATAGTAAAGAGATAATGATAACTAAACAAATATATATTGTATAGTACAAACAACCAAACACAAAAATTACGTACAATTACAATGTACAGTATCTCACTTGCAAATATAATACGACGAAAAACTGTTTAATCATTTTGTTTCAAATATACATTAGAAATCTTTGCCTTTTAATATTAATAGATACAAACGAAGCTTGACATTTAAGTCCAAAGAAACGCAATTCCGCGTAATTTTTTGATGCTTAATGAAACACCTAAGGAAAACTCAATTCATGAACTTAGTTTCACAAGAATTGCAATTCTTGGCCTGTAGTTTGGTGAATCGACAAAGGTATAGTTATTTATAATAAAAAAACTAAAAAACTAGTAAACATCAAGGTATATCGAATGTATAATCTATTTGAGTTATCTTGTTTTATAAGGATTTTGTTAAGGTAGTGCAGTTTGGTAACTTGCAGCTTTTTATACTTTTTTACGGTAAACTTTTTTGGTGGATTATTTATATCTAAGAGTGTATAAAGAGAAAAAATTATGATTTTTTATAAAAGGTTTCTAGTGTCTAGTAAGCGTTTCTGAGGCTGTCTCTGGTGCGTACAATAAACCTTTAATGTCTTCATAAAAATAGGTTATAGTACCTATACTCAAAGATGTAAAAGTAACGTGCAAACGAAAGGGTCCGGCCGATAGAAACTGCCGGCTGATTCAGCGTGTGCTATTACGAGATTCAAGTATAAGTAATGTAAGTTCGTTAATATAGTGAAATTCGATCTATACTTTTTACAGTATATTCTTCAGTCTTATTACAGCAAATATGTAAAAAATCGATTTTTTCCACTCAAGTTACCCGACTTACTACCTTAAAAATGAATTATTAATTATTCAAGTACATTTAAATCTAAAAAGTTTTAAAATGCATCTGGTGTCAGCATTTGAGCAGTACCTACAGATCCAGACACAGTAACCACTACAAATAAATCCTATTTTTTAATTCTGGTCCTTATAAATAGTCGTAACAATGTGTTGCTCATGGATCTCCGAGAGTGGGGCATATAGTGTGACAACAGACCAAGTCAGCGACATACGTACAGAGGATGTGAATGGATGTTTTTTTTTTACCTTATTACAGAATCTACAGACTGGGTTTGCCATAAACCTATTATTACAAAGATGTTTCATCAGCCTTCAGTGACCAGTGAGAAGTATAAGTCGCCAAAAACAGTTCTATACTGAAAAACGTTAGCGAGAGGCTTTCGATGCGTGACTGCGTGTTACTTGTCAAAAAAGTCTTACCTGGCGTGCTAAATCATACCTGACATTTGACATTTCGTTCTGAGCACAGTACGGTACAGAAATAAATTTTTGAGATGCCCACAGTAAACCATTATTCGATAAAAGGGGTTAAAGCTATATTAAATATGCAAAAATGTCAAACTGAAATGTCAATGGTATTGCCAACAGAACAATTTTTGTATATACAAAATGTTTACTTAAACTATCCTATATGCAGCTTGGGCCGGTTATTAGTGAACTTAGAGAATAAGTAGAATTGGCAACTCCAAATCATTTTACCAACGCAGCTACTTAGGCTAAAATTTATTTTGTAATATATAAAAGCCATAATTAATTTGTATGTAATCATTTTTCATTTTATTTAAATCATATGACGTAGATATAAACCTAAATGGTCTGTTTTTACAGATCATTAAGATATATTTTTTACTTGTAAGGCAACTTGACTGATAGGTTTAGACTTAGAAAATTCTTAAAATTGACGTGTGTACAAATAATCTTATATAGTTCCAGTAAAGTATTTTTCAATTTTAATTTTATCATACGTACATATGTGTATAGCAATATGCTTTTCATGCATTTTGGCAATGCACAAAATAAAATACTGTGATCTTAAATAATTTTCATTATGGTTCTTCATTATTATAGCAATAAGGAATTTATTCCAATTTATTAGAAAAATATCACTTTTCTAGAAATTATATTTAAACTGCTATAATCACAACTTACCTACTATTATTAGTATTGAAAATAATCATAATGCACATTTCCTTCTATTAAAGTATGTAAGAGTATATTGGGCACTTGAGTTTTTTGACATTTCTAAATAAATAATCAAAGTGTGATAAAATTGTTAACTGACTCAATGTTAAATATTTAAAACTATAAATGCAATAAAAATAGGTGTAGTTAAAATTTGTTTCCCTGAATAAAGTGTACTCTAAATTCCATGTGTATCTTAAACTTAATATTTTATCTGAGACTATTAAATCTAGTGCCATTTTAATGGACATACATAATGTTTTTTGTAATAAAATATATGTCATAATATGTTGTCAAGAGACTTGTTAGAGAATAATGAAATTGAAATCAATAAATAAATATAGATGAATAAATGGATTGTTTTAATTATAGTTTTAACATCATAACCTTAAAAGTACTATTACAATTGACTAGATTTCTGGCCAACATTTACTTTAACTTAAATGTACATTGTGTATTACCAGTAACATGCCAAGACATGCCAGTATAATAGCAAGTGGGTATAATTTTTCCTCGGCTTGAGTCAAGTCCTTGTCTGAGATAAAGGTAGAAAAAATCATACTATACATGGATTTGAGTAATAATAGTATAATCTTGACATTTCATAAATAAAAAATCCAATCTTCAAGATTATTGCTTACATAATCATCTTTTCACAGTTCTCAAACCATGTTTTGGAAACATATTTGGCACTATTTTGCCACTGCTTTAAAATGTTGTAAACTGCAAGGTCTACAATTGAAAAATGATTTCCATGAATCCAATTCTTATTTTGTGAAAATATCTTCTTTATTAGAGCTTCCTTATTTTTCTCAGAAGATCTTTCCAGCAAGCAGCAGAGGTCTAATAATGAGTCCACTTGGTAGTCATTGAAATCATAAGGAGCGGTAGTTGGATAAGTAAGTGCCAAATATCTCAATATATTTACATTTCCGACAATTGGGATTTCCAAAGATGATAATTTTAGTTCTGAATTGGCTGCAACTGCAAGAAAAATTAACAATTGAACACTGATATTTTGTTCAAATAGGTACTATGATCTTAATAAAAACAGACTAATCAGTACGAATGACTATTCTGCCTAATGGTTCACTATTTCACTTTTATGCATTTCAATCATTTTACAAACAAATGTGAGGTGACAATCTAATTCCTTATAAGCAATTGATCCTAACACAATTTGAGATATGACTGCTATAGGTATTATTTGTAGTGTCAAGTGGTCATTGCAACTCATGGACATTCACTTGCAACTTCAGCCAGTACCTTAGTCCTACCTGACATTGCAAATAGAGGACTAAGATGTTCGCCTTGTATTTAGTGAACTCCTGCATCCACACCCTCTTTCCGAAACATAATAAATTGCTAAACGGTTGATCTGAGTGTGGCAGTGGTACTTCCCCGGGTGGCAGCAATGACCTATAGCAATTGTCATGTTCATAGTATTGTCATAATGTCAGAAAATAAAAATGTATTTACCTGGTTTAAATATCAGCCTTATATTTATTATGTGCTTAACAGCTCCATATAACTCAGGAAATCTTTTGAAAAAGGCATGTATTTTTGCTTTCTTTTCATTTGGTACTGATGAGTGAATATGCCATAAGACACTAATATCCTTAACTTGCTTCATGTAAATATTCAGGAACCAAGGTAAATTGTCTGGACTAAGTACTATAACAATTTCCTCAGGAGTTGCCTGAAATCATATAGTAGGATTTAAACAAACATAAAAAAATCCTAAATATCGTGTGGTAAACAGCAGCTACAAATAGCTCTCAATCATACAAACAACTTGAAAAACAGTAATATATCATTTCAATCAAGAAGTTACTTACATTGGAAGCACTTCCTTCATTTATATCCACTGTTGATTCCACAGCATTTGGGTTGATATTACTGAACTTGCATTGAGAACTTATAGTTTTAATCCTGTCATAAAGATTATCCAGCTTTTTCAGAAGCAAATCCTGCCTCTCTTCAAGTTCAGTCATTTTGGCAGCAGGTGCCTTCTGTGACGTGTATATATAAAATTACAAATAATTGTTAACACTAAATGTAATTTTTTAAATTTACTTAACAAAATAAATTATAGAATGAAATCGGTTTTGTATTGCAAGCCTTAAAAGATGTATGTATTAACTACTACACTATTAACTAATAGTGAAATTAAGTCAAATAGGAACATAAACTAATAATTTAATAATACTGAAATAAACCTTAAGAAACGTGTTAACCTGGTTACTGATATTAATTTCCATTTCGTTCGCAATCATAGGTTCGGTTATTTTTTTTAAACTGTACATACATTTAGGTAATGTAACTTCACTATCGAGAGGAACAATACTTTTCATATGATACATTGTAAAGAGAAATATAACTAACTACACCATAAGAACATGAACCCCGACAGCCTTTCCCCTTCATAGACTGATGTCTGTCATATCTTTCATAGTCATATCAGTTCTATATACCTAGTACATTCGCTCATAACATAGAAAACTAAAAATAGAGATGCCGATCAGATATGATAATAATAAATTGAGAAATCGAATTTTTAACCAATTTTAACCTACATATGAATAACGTGAATAAACACTCGAAAATCGATAATCGATTTTTTCGTTTCGGTAATAATAATAATAAAATGTAAAGCATGTAGAGTTATGCTCTCTTTGTAATAGGGGTTGTTTGTTGTTTTACACCTATTTTATTTATGAACTATCGTATGTTTTTTCAAATAGAAGGAAAATATGGTATTTGAAATTGGAACAATAAAACTCTTTTTTTCGTAAAACTTTAATTTATTTTATCAGGTGTACTTTTTTTTTATTTTAACCATCAAAATTTTATTATTTTTAAGTGAAGTTTAAAGATACATATGATCCAATTATTATAAAGACACTTGTTTGCCAGGTTTAACTTTTAAAGCTATCCAGCGTACTACCAACGCGTTTTGGTGAATAGTGTGCTATAGGTACTTTCTCTTGGTTATGGTATGTTCCGGTTTAAAGTATTAATATATTCCATGATTTAATTAGAACATGTTAAGCAATAAAAACACCGCGAATGAAATCTTTGAAGTCTGTAACAAATTATTTTCTACTTTTTATTCTAAAGTCTGTTGCCGTTTTTATTAAAATAATTTTTATCATTATTATTATCACAATGTTTCCATATTATTAATTCATATTTTACGGGAAAGTAGATATACGCAAAAGTATATTACACAAACTGATTTGAATATTTTTTAATATGTCTGTGGTAGTAACTATGTAAAAAATTAAAATTTAAAAACAAATAAAACTATAATAATGTTACCATTTATGAAATACCATCCGGTACACAATATAATTTGAGGTTTCCTATTTATTACTATTTAGTTATACTAAAGCATTCGTTATGTAATAAAAACTAATAATATCAGAAAGTTTAATTCTAAATAAAAATAATATTGTATAAGTTTTAAGATTGATACTTAAGTAAAAGGAACTTGTGTTGACATCTTTTTAAAGGAAGAAAATGGCCGCCGTATCACCGATAGCTTGCTACCAGTCTGCGATGTGATGTAGTGTTTCGTGATTTTCATGTGACCAATAACAGTTTGGACGTTGAAATTATGTATGATTTTTTTCAACGTTGATTGATACCAAATATTAAGGTATACTGAGCTTTGCCTTCTACTAGAAATTGATTTGGATAAAATTCAATAATCTACAAGATATTAAAACGACATGGCGGCCTGACAATCGACCAATGAGAAGTCAGCATCAAGCGTTTCAGAATTGCATGTACCTATTCACATTTCGCGTCATTGCGTTTTTGGTGCCTTCTTTCATAAATAAAAATTTGATATGTCTTGTCTGTTATCAGTGAACTGACAAACCGTTATATTTTATAGTAAAAACTGTGAAAATTGTGTTAGAAAACAGTGTTATCTTAATTTCGCAAGGGTTTCCTAACTACTGCGAACATGAATACTTTAGATTTAGGATGAGC
>DWNH01001366.1:0-11585 GCA_018249895.1 Tiana niger | reverse complement strand
AGGGTAAACTCATCTAATTATGCTACTCGCTTAATTCGGTGATATTTAATTTGAGGCCCGCCATAGGGCTCTGTGAGTGGAATCGAAGAAGTAAACGACCTTAGCAACAAATTTTGAATACGTTTGCAAATTTTTGGATTCCTGGAGTACAAGAAATAGCAACAATTACGAGTTTTGTTATTTTATCCGTGATTTTTATCGGTTTCAGCTGATTTTGTGAACGGGTAGCAAACTTGGCGATACTCATATAAATATTTAACCGATATCCCAGCTTCTTCTTTTTTTTGTTGTAAATACATACTTATATAAATAACAATACGCACAAAAACCCAGAACAAATATTCGTGCTGATCACACAAACACTTGTTCTTAGTGAGGATCGAACACACGACCTCCCATTTAGGAGTCAGGTTAAATAAATAAAAAAAATGTTATATGGGGTAAATATTATAACCGTCTCTGTATTGTACGTTTGAAAAATATAAATGAATAAATAATAATGTTTATACAGATCACGGCACATCGCACTTGTGGGGCGCGAACAGCGGGCGCCGCGGTTGGAGCCGCAAGCGTACGTCGGCGCCGCAGATGGGCAACACCCAGGGCTCCATGCCGCGGGTGGCGCTGGTGCTGCGCTCGCGACGCAGCTGGCCTGTCGCTCCACCCTCATATCGCAGGTAGAAATATTCTGATTACGTTTAAGAAGAAGAAGAAGAAGACATTTATTTCATACAACCACCATATAACAAGACAACTAATAAACTTACATAAATAGGTATATTAAAATAGATACTTATATAGATAACTGTACAGCCATACACAGAATTGTTTATGGTCATCACACAAACATTTGTCCTGGATGGAAATCGAACCCACCTTGGCTTAGCAGTCAAGTTCACTAACCACTAGATCAAGAGGCCAGTCAAAGTTATAGACGGTATTTTGTGTGACAAAATGGAGTTTTAAAGTGAATAAAAAGAAAATCATATAAAAAAATTTGACTTTGCTCCTCCCACTTTGTATATAACCATTATGTCTATTTTTAATAAACATTATGTATACATAAGCAACGAATCGAACTTATAGCTATGTACATATTATGAAAAATTATTTTGCAAAATTTAAACGCCAATAGTCAAAACTGGAGGTTTTAGTAATTTTTTAAATAACAATTGACGGTCGTTATCACGCAACTGTAAAAGTATATACATACCTACATACATAGGTAATATTAAAACCCAACAAAGTCATATTATAATTATGATACATACTAAATGTATGAAAAACAATTTATTTTGAAATATTTTATTTGAGGCAAGTAGGTACTGGAAAAAAAAAATTAACGCTAAGCGAAATATTTGGAAAAAATATTGTGGCTAAATTAAGTCGGGCAATCGTTATATTTACTTAGGCAATGTAATCTTCTTTCGTTTGTTTTTATTTATCTAATGTTTACATTTTCTTATAGCATAGTACGACATTTTGAGTTAGTTGTTTAAGAGCAAAGTTTCTTGTGATCTTGTGAGTGCGGCGAAACTTATCTACTGTTATGAC
Source organism: Tiana niger (assembly GCA_018249895.1). Lineage (NCBI taxonomy): Eukaryota > Metazoa > Arthropoda > Insecta > Lepidoptera > Hesperiidae > Tiana > Tiana niger. The sequence goes on along the minus strand of DWNH01001366.1, from coordinate 10,031 downwards.
TGCGCCAAGTTTGACGTCGTTTGATCGGATTCCGTCTGCTTACCGGATTAGAAATCTGAACTTATAAATAATTTCTGGATATAATATAATAAGGTAGATGACAAGTATGATACAACAAATAACAGTCTATGTAGGTCTCTATAAATATTTGATGAGACTGTACGCAATACTGACAGCGTAATACTGAATAATGCAACTACATATTTCCATACGGAACAGGGAAAATCACTGATCTCTGTAATACCTACAATACTCTATAATACTTCGTATAATTCAGGTCAAAGGGAAAGTCTAAGCGTCTTATCTTATACATAGGAAGTATCGTTTACCACATCAAAAATCCGGTTGATAAACATTTTTCATCACTTACATTCAAAGTTAGGGTAACATTTTGAAAGATAAATTTGTCCTTAAAATATTAAAGTCACGATTTGCTTACTAATTTTGCAAGATTGCCAGTCGGCACTCTATTATTTGGATCCTTCTTGTAACAGCTTCCTTTTGAAGCAAAATTCTGCTTTTTACCGGCAATGATTTCAAGCCTTTATATGACAACACAACATATTATTTTAACAAACGTAAAAACTGTAGTTAATTTAAGAAATAAGAAAATAAAAAAAGTATTTGTCCTGGCTTTGCACTGTTGCAATATACTAATGTGGGATTATTTATGTTAAAAAAGGATTTTCCAGAAATAAAGTGGATCAATGAGGATTAATTATGTTCATCATCATCATCAACCCATCATATTCCCTCTGCTGGGCACGGGTCTCCTCTCGAACGAGAAGGATTTAGGCTACAGACCACCACGCTGGCCAAGTGCGGGTTGGTGGATTTCACATACCTTCCGAGACTTGTTTTTTTAACTCTCAGGCATGAAGGTTTCATCACGATGTTTTCCTTCACCGATGAGCAAGTGATAATTATAGTATAATACGCACATAACATCGAAAAATTTAGAGGTGCGTGCGGGGATCGAACCCGGACCTACTGGAATGGATGGCCGAAATTCAACCACTTGGCTATCACTGCTCGATTAATTCTGAATTGGACTAAACAGCTTCGCAGCTAATATTTTTATTTAATATTTTAGAGATAAAATTGTTTACTGTGAGTATGTGATGTTTTAGAGATAGACTATTGTGTATGGTATGCTATCGTGGAGTTATACCTAGGTTTATGGAAGAACTACAGTTGTTGTACATAATTATACGTAGTTTAATTTTGCACCTGCACAAACCATGTATGCGCTCAAAAATGAAATTTTTGTCGACTTGCATTGAGTTTCTTTTAGTATACTAAAACTTTATTAAAAACATTTTACATTATAAAACTTACTCTACTTTAGTACCTACCTTGCACCCGTGCGAAGCACGTCGCAAGTTGTTAATAAAACACAAAAGCCAATTACTAATTATTGTCTTTGGTCACTATATGTATATTTATTAGTCTTAGCCCATAACAATAAACAAACCAGCCAGACATTAGCCTGAAATGGACACAGTAACATGCGGCTTAATTACCTAAATCTCTGCCAAGACATGAGTTTCGAGAATCGAGGAGGTCGATCTACTTATTTATGTAACAAGCAAATGATGCAATCAAGGATTTTTTTAAATATTTACTTCTATTGTCATAGAAGTTAAACATTTTCTGTGCACATCTGCGTAGACTTGATAAGCATTTTGTTTGAAGGAGCCTTAGCGCGAACCCCATCTCACCAGGGTTTGCTCCGTCCCATGTACCGAGAAAAAGTTATAGGTAGTTTTCCCGGCAGTTAGTCGAATTCTGCCATCCGTGTAATGAAAATTTAAGTCAACAACTCCATCGGGGGGCACTTCCAGCAGTCTATTAAATGCCTCGTGGACATACTCGACTAATTGAGTTGTCACTGTGACTATACGAATTGTAATGGCACGCGTAACCTCAGGTATTACCCCTAATATCCATGCGCGTCGTAGCTCTTTGTCTTCAAGGCACCTTTGACATAGAAAACAGACGTCACCGTACATGTTTGTATTAAGCAGTGACTCACGGCGGCAGTAGGATTGGTCTAATCAATAGGCGAAACAGTCAAGCTATGATAATTGTCAGGTGATATCAATGTCTCCGTGAAAAGAAACAAAGCAACCTGCTTTGCCATTGTAGACGGTATTATGCATACGGTAGTATACATATTCACAATAAGCGTAGAAGGAATGTTAATTGTAAAACTTGCTTTTCTTTTTTATATTGTTATTTTAAAAACACTGTAAGGAAGAAGACCAGAATGAAGAAGGCACTTAGCTGACGCTCATGTATTTCTTTAGATTTAATTTAAATTGAAGACGTGTAAATGTATTGCACAGGCTATAATTTGAATTGTATAGACATAAAAGTCAATGCTTTTGCCGGTACTAGGAGTTTCCTTTACATTTTTAAAAGTATAATGCAATTGTATTGATATATTTCTCTAACTATCGGTAGTAGGCATTCTTAAAATTTTTACTGCTACAGTTTTACAGTGTTACAAAGATTTTAAAATCACAATATTTTTCATAATTACTACACTTGTATCTTATAACATTTTTACACATAAAATGTACCGGAAAACAAGTAGTGAAACGATGCTGGTTAATAAAATCTTTTTTGCTTTTTGAGAAGGAATATTCTAGAACACTCGTGTAAGAGCCAGCTCTTCGAGGAGGAAGTGGGTTAAGAAGGCGTCACTGCATGCGCTGGCACTACGAAGTGTCCAACACGCTACATTTGCATCACATCACTATACGCTTATCTGCTAGATTTTTTTAAATTTGATCATAATTTTTCTTAGTTAATTTTTTATTTATAAACCACGTTCTTTCTCATTGGGGGTACACAGTATTTAATCTGTTAATAAATAAGTTATTGAAGTTATACTTCTTTTGGCGCGCTCGCTCAAATTAATCAATGAATTATCATAATGCGCACATACCCGACATCTAAATAAATTATAGTTTTAAAAAACCAAAACGATGTTATTTCTATATGAATTAAAAAATAAAAAATAAATTAAAGTTTAAAAAAAAACCCGTGAGGTTCTCTATATCAGTTGTTGAAAACTTATACCTATCTACATTGACACAAATAGATAACCTATTAAATGCTTAAATAATATATTTTATAATTATATCTTAACTTTTTATTTTTAATAAATTTAATCTATTACAATCCGTTATCCGACGATCAGTGTTGGATGAATTTTTGTCTATAGTCTTCTTCCTTTTAACCGTTGTACCGCTTAGTTAATTAAAATTTTGCGTCACAGGACGTATGCCAAGGGTTCAGGGGGTATGCAGGATGTTTACCCAAGGCCGTTGCCGCAGGGGTCAGCGATCTGGCATGGTGGCGTCTTGCGTCTTCCCGGCTCCGGTTGGATAACGTAAACACTGTGTCAGGGTCGTTGACTTGACGAAGTTAAAGCCTAGTGTTTCGTTTTCAGAGCATTTTGTGTTAGAATCTTTTGTTTTAGCCAATCCGCTCCTTATGCAGTTGAGGATCTGCGTCCTGGTACGTACACGTGCTTGGTGCATAGAAATTCACGTTGTGACGCGTTATTTGTTTTTATATCTCCAGCGTGTAGAGCACATTTCTGAATATGGATAGGTAATATGATGGGTTTCCCTTGTTGTCAGGGTTTTCTTATCTATATTGTCTGTTAAAAAAATATATATTTTTTAGTTTAGAGTCGATTCTAACTTTTGCTTTTTATCTATTTCAAAATTTTTAACTTTAGGTTATGTGAAAAACCGTTTAAATATTATAATCGTCATCTATACACTTGATACCTACACAATATATTATGTACCTATATTATCTATCTCCATTTCTACAAATTCTCAATACATACAGCAAGCATCCACTGTCCTAAAGTGATATTGATATATAATGTGACAAAATAAACTCGACAACATGATTTATTAAGTAGGACCTGGACGATCTAGTTTTCTATACCTCGTCTGACCATGAGTTCTATTACAAATGAAAATGTAATTTTTTGTGAAGTAATGTAATCTTATCAAAACTCACATGTTTAGGTCTGCAATAAATAAAGAAATATTCTATTCGAAATAGCTATCTTTGGCTTTCGTGTCGGTCTGTTATCTTTCTGCCCAGAAATCTTGGAACTAGACACAATTTCCACGAGATGTTTACTAATAGTTCGATTTAGAGATATCTTAAGAGACTTTATGTCGGCGCCTCGTTTAGAGCAGACCATGTCTTCCTAAACTGACCATAATTTACAGTTCAACGCGTTTAAATCTGAGCTATATGATGGGGTAGTCTTTAGCTTATTAATTAGTGATTTACGCCTTGGCACTGTGTACTGCACACAGTCACATCTAGCTTGCAAGGCAATTTTTAAAAAGTGTTTTTTGAAAGGTTTAACAATGTATTTTAAGACGGTCCCTTGATAGGACGCTGAAGTCTTCACTCCTTCTTCCTTTTACTTTGTGACTTGATAAGCCCATGATAAGCCCACACACGTCCACCAAACTAGACTGAAGCAGGACGATGAGCATGTTAAATAAAGAGGATAATTCTGCCTTTTGACAAGACAAGGCAAATTCTGGCTTTAATAGCATCAGTGTAATAATTGCAGCGCCGATCTCTTATATCCGACAAAGGAAGTGTCTTTATATCTGTTGACAAGAGGTATGTATGTGCGGTTAACACGAAACTTTTGTAGTGTATTGAAAATCAGTTACGGCTTACCTACCCGACACATTGTGCAAGGCAATCATTCTGTTTTTTAACTGCCTATTCCACATTACAATTTGATATTAACCTCGATAAAAATATACGTGAAAGAGCGGGAAATGATCGATTTTGCAATATAATAAAGGTGTTCTAAATTGGAATATTAAAAACAAAAAAAAATCGGAAGTTTTTTAATTAAAATAGTATTTATGAACTAACCAGATACATACCTATCTGTGTTGTTTTGAGAAAGCGGTTAGCATAAATTACCATTTCATTACAATGTTGATCGATTCTTCTCATGTATGTAGCTATTACCTACGAACAGAAAATTTGAATGAATTGAAGGTTAGTAAACAAAAACACAGCTGTCTAACTTTTGATTTTCCATTTCAGTAGAACTGCGTCCAAATTTATGCTTTTATATTTGCGTAGGTATTTTAAACTAATTATTATGATGCTCTTTGGTCAACAGAGTTTGCAGAAAATATCCTGGGTTTAACAATTGGTACATGGTTAGCGTGGACAATGGCTAAACAAATATGGCGGACATCATTAAAGTAATTAACTTGCTAATTAATATAAAAAGTCGGCCGATGGTATTCATTACATTTCAATTAAATTGAAAAGTGCTAAATTGTACGACTGTGTAATTATGCTTTACGAGTACAAGAAATAATGAAAAATGTAATACTAATTTAATTTTACCTATAAACGGTTATGTTTCTGATTACACAACTTAATTTATTTTTTTATTGCGTTGGCACATTTTGTTGAATTAAAAATTGTGACCAACAACTAAGGAATACATTCTTCAAATTCTTTAATGAAAAAGAGAAAGACGTAAGGAAAAAACAATTATGAAGGCTACATAAAGTTCTCACTGCAGTCCATATAGGTACATCCCTATCTAAACTGAAATAGCTTTAAATCATAGACAGCGAAGTGTATTGTTATTTCTGAGGACTAAGGTGGTCGCATCATATTTAGTGGCAGGCCTCCACACCTTCCAGTGCGAAACGCGTTAATATTATTGCTTCGCAGTAGAAAGGATTTAATAGGTGGTAGGCTGCCGCCCGGGGAAGTATCACTGTGTGGCAGTGATATAGTGGGTGTGCCCAGATCTAGAACCCGTGACGCAATTTATTGTATTTCGGAAAGAGGGTGTGGATGCCGGAGTTCATTAAATACGAGGCGACCATCTTAGTCCTCAGAAGTAGCACCGCATCTATTTGCAATTTCAGGTAGGACTACCTGAAGTTGCAAGTGGATGTTCATGGGTTGCACTGACCACTTAACACCAGATGGCCTGCACGCTCGTTTGTTATTTTTATTCAATAATAAAAATAAAAGGAAGGTGGCGCTGGCATCTTGTCGAACGCAGGATGTCAGTATATTACTCAAATAAACCATAACAACAACCTTAGTTGTGAACATCTGTTGTTCCGGAAAATAAACTTTAGTTTTCAAGTTTAGGTCAGGCTATTATTTCTACTTAAAGTTTTTTCTGTCGCGTAATTTTCTGAAGTAAATTTAAAGAGATGAGGGTAATTTAATCACACAGAAAGGGTCAGCCTTGAAAAAACTGGGTTTGAGAGTATTTTGATGACAATATTGTAAATAATTTCCCTTACACACAATTCTGAATTGACCACTAGGTGTGTAAAGGTCTAACATAAATACACACACACACTAATTAAATGATACAATCAAGTGTGTTAAAGGCACGCATGTGGGTAAGTAATATGAGGTTTATTTAAGTATATATTCAGCGTTGTATTTTTTCTTACACATAATATAGCTGAGTTGATGTTGTATTAATAACAGAATGTTACGAGATACGATAAGAAACTACTCGGAATTCTTTCTACTGGACATTCAAAGGTCTTCTTTCAGATCACAGAGTAACATAGGATCTTTAACTGAGTTGTATTTAAAATTTAACACGAGGGTTTTATAATACTTCATGTTCAACGCACACATTTTTCTCTTCTTCTCGGCTTTTCGAATTAAACTTTTCTTCATGTAGATGGGGAATGAAAAATCTAGAAAAAATTATGTCAAAAGACCATATACGTACATTTATCTGACGCATTATGTACGTACATTTCTTACTGCGGTATGAGAGAATCAAGTAGCGGTAACAAATGAGTCATGCGCCTGCTTCCTGGCCGGAATATCGAACAATAGCGTTCTTAATAGAACTAGATGAACAGAGTGTTACAGAGACAAAGACTAACACGGAACGTGTGCAAATACAGAACCTACATGACGTGAAAATGAAGGAAATGAGATATTGTAAGCAAATCATGTGCGACAGTGTTGGCTTACATACTGGAGGCGCGCGTATGGTAAAACTCATTTCCTTCAGTTTAATTGGTATATTTTATGACATTAATACTTTTAACGAGTCATATAAACAGTAGTAATAATGGATTTTAATGACTCCGTTTCAAAATGGCAATTAATTTCCAGGAAAATCTTATTACAGTTATATGAACAACGAAGAGTTAGAGACCGTATTTACCTATCAATCTTGCGTCTTTAAAATATGAGTATGAAAGTGGTACAGAGAACTTAAAAAATAATGGGAATTATTAGACGGCATAGGATGCACAAATAAATAAATAAAATAAAGATATAAATAAAAATAACAATACAATAAAAATACAATTGTATAACAATGGGTATAAATGTATTTTTTACAAATATTAACGGATATGTAATTGCTCTGTACAATTAGCCTAATTTTATTTAAATGTAGGTAGTATAGCAATTAATTATTACTGTATTTTGTACACCTTAAAAGATAAATATGGTTTGAACTAAATGTTTAGATACCACCTTTGTATCACCCATATTTGTGCAAATAAATAATTTTGTCTTAATAAAAGGATTTTCAATAGTACACTAACAATAAAATCGCTAGAGATGAAACTTTTACGTAAATCAATATTTGACTATATGTATATGTAGGTAGGTATATCTAAATATTTCTTTTATATATTTAAATATTTTTTTTGATATTGATAGCGATTTGTGATTACATTCCCGGTCAGTAATGAAAAAGTTTTGCTTTTTTGAATGTTCTTTCAGGTCTATTAGGTGAACTAAAATAACGTAATTAAAATGGACTTTAGCAGTTTCTGCGCTAGCTATTTGCGTTAATCAGTCTTCACTTCGTGATCGATGACTTTCTGTAATATTGCTTTCCAATTTTTTTGGATGTGGGTGTGCGTTAGACAGATAAACTGTTTTGATCGCCCGTATACGATATAATATTGGATATTTGTAGGATATTGTGTATACTGTACATACACATCCTGAATACATGCTATAATTTATCTTTGCGAGTATTTCCTGTTGTTAGCTGTATAGTTCATATACAATTGTTTCTTAAGATTCAAAATGTGTTACATGAAGACCGGTGTGGTGTAGTTGTTACCATGCCGGTCCGCCTTTCGAAGGGTCCTGGGTTTGATTTTCTGCGGGGAAGAAGTTTAAACGATGAATTTACATTTCTGTTCTCGGTCTGGGGGTTAATGTAATTGTCTTTGTGTGTGTCTATGACACAGGATCTTAAACTCCAAGTCTGGGGCTATTAGTGTGACACATTATTATTATCAGTATAATAGTTTCTTAAGATTAAAAAATATATTACAATTTTATCGATCTTTGCGTATATTAATAAACTACAAAATCTAAGTTCTAAAACCTTTAGAGATACATTTACAATACAGTTACTAGACATACATTTTCACAAATTTCAATGTAGTAACCATTCTACCATAATAAAATAGTGGTAACATTTTAATGTACAAAGATTCCGACGCATTAACAACCAAAATAGAACACCACAAAAAATTCAATTCTAGACTAGATACATAGGATTGAAGTTGTATTATGTGCGAGGATTTTCAGTGTAAGAATGTTGATTTACAGCGTTATCCATTATGTACGGACGTACTTCATATAGAGAGCGTCAGAACATGATATAGGTGCTCGAATATAATTCTGAAGCAGCGGTATCTAATGATTAACATCATACTTTTATTGTTCGTTCAACATTAACGTAATAACGTAGTAACAAGTTGTTTGGCGATTACGTAATCTATAACGCGATAACACTCAATTGGTTTTCGATAATGTTTCCACTAAGTAACTAAGCCAGGTCAATTGTTGGTTAAATGTTTCTATTTGCTTAAGCTATATCGCCAGCGGGGTTGAGTGTAAAGTTTCAAGAACGTGTTACGTAAGTTCTTAATACGTTGTAGAGATGTAGGATTCGGTAAAATGTCAATCACGAACTAGACATAAATCTCCAAAATTTAAACTCTGTCACGTCTTGTTTCTCAAAGAGATTCAGTGTTTGAACTTTACTTTACCCATGTAAGAGTTTCCAAATCCTGTCACTATTTTGTCAATAAGTATCAACGTTTTTGTATTATGTAAATATTTATCATGCCAGAGTTAATACTCTTACAGCGGGACTCCTATATAATTTTGAAGTACTGATAGTGGTGGCTACGAAGGTTGTTTTGCAGAAAAGGAAGGTACTATCGCCACACCCAATTTTACTGAAAAGTAAGTTGTGTTATTTTATTGAATAAAAATAGCAGAAAGTATGCAGCCCACCTGGTGTTAAGTGGTCATTGCAACCCCCATGGGACATAGATTATAAGATTAGATCAAATTCTATATTTGAATTCGTGAAGAGAATATTTTGGATCCCTCATTAAGCATAGTGCGGGCACAGACGAATCTGAAATTTGGCACAGTTAAAGTTTATGTGGGGAAGAAATGCTGAAACCGAAAATTTATATATGTTACACATACAGCAAGTTACATAAAATAAAACAGTGATATTACGCACTCATCATTAATAGGTGGCGTTACTAGTGACGTCGTGTAGCCAACGCAAATGGTCTAAACGTCACTAATATGATATCAAGGTACTTAAATACGATAGTGAAGAAATCAATAATAATTTTATTTTGTATTTTTGTAATAAACATGTTTACTTGTATATTAGTAGAATACATATTTTATAATTAAGGTTGAATTTCGACCAAACAGACCGACCACTAGTTTTAATAGATTCATTTCAAGTATCACTACGTTCAAATCTGGTCCTGTTAGCATTAATTTGCGGATTATTCAATAAGCAAGGCACTAAATAGTTAAATGCCTTATAGTTTATTTGATCAGTATCTACACAACTAGTTTAACGGCTGCCTTAGAACTTTAAAGACCAAGTTTGAAGGATTCGTTCCATGAGCGTTGACAAAGCCTAATTGAAACAAATCAATATA
>DWNH01001365.1:0-11586 GCA_018249895.1 Tiana niger | reverse complement strand
TCTAATGCCCCGTCCGCCCCCGAGATACACAATCTTTACTCCGTCGACGCTCTTCTGCTCTATCGTGAGACGTATAAATGTGATTTTATCATAGATGTTTTAGTTTAGAACACCTATAAGATAGTAGATTTTTTTTTCTCGTAACCGAGACAAATATTACGAGGTTATAAGTAGGTAAGAAATAAGTTTGCACATCAACAAAAACCCACCACGTCAATTTAAAACTGGGATTCCGCATGCTGTGATCGAAACAATAAATTTGCTGTAGGAAACGACTTGCATCGCTTGAATGACAGATGCGGAGTGTCAAAAGGCGAATGATTCACGCGTTCTGGCTCACCTCACCTCATCGCACGGTACGATAACTCAAGTTTTTGTCCGAACAATTGGAACGTGGAACGTCAACAATGCGTCAAAAACGCCGAGCATTACCGAACATAGCGTTGCCTTGCGCGGGCGCAATTCTTTTATTAATTATCGTAGCCAATTCAGTAGAGGATGTGACGCCATGCCGGCGGCGGTGTTCGCGCGTGATCTACCTGCAAATGGCCGGTGTCCACACGCAATCGCTATTCATCCTTGGATCGTTTGAGGTGGAAATTATATTATTATTATTGGCGGGAGCGCTTGCCATCGATCATCGGACATCGTTGTCAGAGTAGATTCTTCCATTGTACGTAAAAAAAAACAGTAGACAAAACGATAAGTAGTTAAGGTTACTACTGTTATAGTTTATTAGCGATACACGGACAGATGAATGATGAAACCAGGTTCATCACGCATCGCAAAAGTTTAGTTTCTGAGGTTAATGCCAAACGCAAAAAACTATATAAACATTACTTTTATTCCAAAGTCTCCTGTCCCCTTCTGCTTTCATGAAAGTTAAAACGTGACCGCTGACATATGCCATTACAAAGCACGATAAATATTATCGAGCACGTAACTTACGCAACCTGTCGCCACAAAGGGCCCAATAAACGTTATATCACACCACTCGAAACTGTCAAGCCGACATCGCTTTCATAACTCGACCATTCGACCTAATGATGGTTTGTATTTTGCGCTCGTCCGCGACGCAACAGTCCAGCTGGCCGATAGCAAATCAATTAGAACCAGTTGTCCCTTCCAACTTCAGTTTAAACCATTTTGCATCTTATATTTGTCAACGGCTCGGCCTTGAAAGACTACTTAGTGCTCTGTACTATAGTACAGTATATCTTTAGACTAGTACTAGTATATCTTTAGACAATAACGAAGAAATTAAAGAAATGAGAGAAAAGAAAAACACAGTCTATTATTACAATTAGGTTTATTACATCTACCTTAGCTTTCTAATGATTCATAACCATAACCACGATAGAAGGAACATCTTAACCTCGTGCAATAAAACCTATTTACACTATTAACTAATGTAATGTACATGGAAGACTGTTTTGCATCCGTTTGCATGAAATTTTTGAGAGTTGATAATATATTCATCGATATAACAAAAATAAGAACTTTAAAGCTCTTTTGTGAAGCTAAAGAAGTATGTATGTATATCTACATATGTACATACAATACAAAAAAGTAAAAAGACGATATTTTTTTCAAAGAGAGTATTTCTTTCGATTAGTTATTAACGATGGAAGTGATATCCTCCTGTCCTATCCTTAATTAGAGTGTGTCACTATAGAGACCAGAATTGTCACTTTTAAAAAACGAATATCATTTCGAAATGACAACTCGTGCACATAGTACTAATTTTGACTGTTTGGAAAAATGAAATTTAAACTTTTATGCCATACGTTACCAATGCGTTATGAAAAGTCGAATGTAAATAAAAAAAACGAGCAATGAACATGGTCTACTTTTAGTTCTCAATACAATGTTGGAGGCACTACTAGTGGATGAATGGGCATTCGAAGTCGAATTTCCAGAAGTACAGGACTATTGGAAAGATACACCGGCATAGGGATGATGGTTTGTCGTCCGTATACTTCGTGAGAACTACGTCTGACGACATGCAAGTTGCGCGTCGCGTGCGCGGCAACCAAAGCTTGCCTGAGTGCGTATGTAGATTGCGGTTATCGGAGCTCGGGTTACGGCGCTGATAGAAACATATTAATTTACTATTATATGCAATAATGTCGTGTGCGATCGGGACCATTATACGCTTGAACGGAATAGATGAAGTGTGTATGCATTATTGCATGACGCAACGAATAAGATTAAAATCCCAGGCAAAAGGAAGCTTCATAATTAACTAATATTTATGACTAGGTAATTTATGTGCATTTTAACTAAAGCAAAATTTAGTGGTGAAGTTGTTTACACATCAGCGTGTCTCAGCTAATTTAACCGGCATTTGACTAGCGTGTCCTCCTTATTTTTCTCCTGGCTAGAGATTTGCAAAGTCTTAATAGATATTATACTAAAATAACTGTTTATGAATGTATGTATATTTGTTTTTAAAAAAATAACAAATATTTAACACAATTACATTATTTAAATCAATTATGAATTTAAATACGGTTCTTAATTATATCCGTTTTAATTGAAACTCCACTGCATTATATAGGTACGTGTCATCGTTTTAGGTAATAAACCAAAAACCTTTTATGTTATGAAACGGTTTCAATCACCACATATGACGTTACAGTACATATTCGTGTTATTATTGGGTTATATACACTATTCCACCAACCCGCACTTAACCAGCGTGGTGGATTACGGTCTAAATTCTTCTCATCCGAGAGATCAGTGGGACAATGATGGGTAATGTTGATGTACACTATTCGCCTCGTAAAAATATTCTCTTTATCTATGATTCACCATAGTGGCGATTCGTTAACGACTTTATGGCGTACGTGTGTTTCGTCACGGGCGCTGCTATCAGATAGAAATTCCAAACGTTTCGCAATAAAAAAAGCGCTGGCCCTCACCTCGTAAACAAAATGCCTCTCGCGTAGTATCAATATGCTAATAAAATAGCGACTCGTCTCCCGTTGCTCACATAATTCTATTGTGGTTATTGGTTTCCTCTTGAAAATAGGATCTAGAATAGTTCATCGAAAGAATAGTACCATTAATAGGGTTTAATGAAACAATTTTTTAATGAATAGCAAGTTTCAGACAGTTTTTCTATCCAAGCTAAATCGGCAGTAGACTTTTACACGCTTTACGCATACATATGCTGAATCCTCCGTACGACAGCCCTGTATTGAGCAAGAAGAAATATTTCATAGATTTCGAAAACACAACGATCTCATTTGAATTATGGATCTGCCATTGGCCCCATACCGGTTGTTTAATTGATGTCGTAAATTCCCACCGCGGTCAACATCCACCTATTGTTGGCGAGGCTCGCAAGGTCGCCGGATTGCCTGATAAATTGATGCGCCGTCTACCAGGTAAATATTTTGACAGTTTTCTCTTTGGTACCGCGAAAATCAAATTAACGTTATGCGATTTACGCAATAAATTTATGATTTTATGTGCTATCTGTTCGGTAATAATTTATTCTATTAGTTTAAGTTCCAATGTTGGCTAATCTATACTTCATACATCTTACATATTTATATTTACGCAGTTATGTATTTATATACAGAGAATATCTCGTAATCAATTTTTATAAAAACTAGTATACCTACTCTGATTGCACGTGCTGCAAATCGCAGTAGGTGTAAGTAAGTGAGTTATTAAACAGTAATTGTTTACATTTTTTCACGAAATGAGTAAAACAGAATATGTTTGAAAACCACTGTTTACCTTTCAATTTAATGATCTTTATATTTTGCTGCTGTCATCCGCGCTATCAATCAATGTCCTGTAAAAGTCCAATGTTTCTCATAATAAAGCTCGAACGTTTTCCATTACTGATATTAGCTGATGCTGATGATTAGCACTAGAATTAGATCAATTTATGTAAATGACTATATAACGCAGACAGATTTTAGTGATAAAATTGATTTTAAGAGCATTGCGTATTAGCAGTTTGGATAAAAAAAATCTTAAAACTCGAGACTGCCTAACCTGTGCAGTTAAGCTCTTGTGCCAGGTTAGTATCACCGAGCGAGTACGTACGCTTGAGTTCTCAGAATGGATGCCGCTAATCCTACGCTACACGTACTGAAATCCTCTAGCTAAAGTCTATACACTACAATCGGAGACAGCTGCATGCAATATTAACCCTTATTACGTTGGTATAACGCCTTCAATTGCTCACGTTTGTTGATAAGTGGGGGGTGGTTTTGGCTCACCGTACAGTCTACGAGAAGCTACGTCGAGTCGGCAGTCAGCATTGCGCGGCTGTCATTATAGACTATTAGGCACCTTTTAAATCACTCTGCGAATAACATTTTGTTTATTTACGTGTTGCAAAGATTCTTTGCTTTTCCTTGTAGATTTGATTTTCTAAGAAACCAATGGTTGTTGATTAATTAAATTACTTTTATTTTTATATTTAGTTTAGCTTCATACTCACTTACATAGATACTGGAAATCATCCAGACTTGTCAAAATTTCGCCGTCGTTTTATTGCTAACTAAGGGAGCTTGCGAGTTCGGTGACATGAAATTTATAAAGGACGGAAAGTTAAAAGGGAAAATATTATTAGTTAAAGTGTGCACGTCAGTTGCAAAGCCTGCATGCTCGTTTACTACTATTAGTCCGATAAAAAGAATCTATTAATATATTTTAATAATAAATTATATAAAATTAGAAACTTTTTTAAAAAGCCACAACTGTCCTGTCCTATGCGACGCATCCTGATGACTCTCAATCAAGTGAATGATCCGAGTGCAAAGCAATTGCATGTGGAAACAAAACAACTATAGTTTCGTGCGTCATTCGATATCAACGATGTATCAGATCTTTTAATAAGTAGATATGTGGTACAGTCATAACACCAGTTTAGTACTAGATTACTATGTCCAAGTAACTTATAGACGAATATACAGGTAGAATGTTTAGGCTCAGTGCTCCATTTTACCTATTTATATATTTGTTTATATCGTCATAATCATGAACCCATTTTTGTCCTATTACTGGGTAAGGGACTGTTCTGATATTTGAGAAGCATTTAAGCCACAGTTAATCACGCTGTCTGGCAAAGTGCAGGGTAGTGGACAATAATGTTATAAGATCACGTTTGGGCTTGCTGATGTTTTTTACGATGTTGTCTTTTACCGTAGAACAATTGAGAAATAATTTATAACACCCACGTGTCTTCGAAAAATTTGAAGCGCGTGCAGGGATTGAATCCGGACCCACCAGAACCCACCGAAATTCAACTATTCGGCTATCACCGCTTTTGTTTATATTGCCTGAAATAAACTAGGTGCCTACAATTATTATTAATCATAATTTGCTAACTACTTATCGATTTATTGTCTTCTGAATCGGGCTAGCCGATAAAGCCAAATATGTAGAAGTCGGTGTTACTGTTAAAAAAATCACCGATTGAAACGTACGGTCCTATACCCTATGCCCTGTATGTAGGTAGTGTAGCAACGATTACGACGCAAAACTGACCGCACACTGCAAACGTTAATTAGATCGAAACAAGCAACGGCTTGCAGTTTTGCAGCTCGCCAATTACTTGCCGCAAATGGAAGTATTATGCTCACGAAGCCATGGATATTCCTCATATATTTCTAGCAGTTGGGTTAATTCTTTTTTGCTACTTTAAAATAGTTACAAACCACGTTATGCCACAAAATTCCAAAAAGTGCATATTTTTTTTTAAATTTGTTATTTTTATTTTATATCTACTTCTATAGCCTTTCGTAGCCGCCAAATCTGGGTATAAGCAAATGCTATAAATCAACGTGTAGTTACATACAGCAGTGAAACCCTACACAAATCCAGTAGTTAGGCAATAAACCGAATAATTCGGCCGAATATTTGGAAAATGTAACGTTGGGCAAACAGATTGGACATCATGCTCTGTAGAGTTTGCCTAACATAATATTTGTATAATTAAATAAATAAATAAATAAATAAATAAATTAATTAATTAATTAATTTTTGACTGACCTTCTTGGTCGAACCCGACTGCTAAATGGGAAGGTCGTGGGTTCATCAATCCCCACCCTGAACAAATGTTTGTGTGTTGAGCGTGAATATTAAAAAATAAATAATTGTGTCTGGATGTATTGTTACGTATGTTTTTAAAAAAAATATTCATGTATGTTTATCAGTAGTCTTGTTTCCATAGCACAGGCTCTGTTCAATTTGGGATAAGATGGCCATGTGTAAGTTGTGAAGATATTATATAAGAAAAAGTAGCAAACGAGCGTGCAGGCCACCTGGTGTTAAGTGGTCACTGCAACCCATAAACATTGACTTGCAACTTCAGGCAGTACCCTTAGTCCTACCTGAGATCGCAAATAGATGCGTTGCTACTTCTGAGCACTAAGGTGGTCGCCTCGTATTTAGTGAACGTCCGTAATCCACACCCTCTTTCCGAAACACAATAAATTGCTTCAGGTTGGAATTGCCTCGGTAGAATGGCGTCAGCCTACCACTTAAAAAAAATTTAAATAATATTGCAATGATTTGAGTGAAATTTTCATTGACAGCTGAACCCGTGTCCGTCTGAGGTGGTCCGCGAGTTGCTAGCGCGCGGCGCGCACGTGGATACGGTCAACTACGAGGGCGAAACCCCCGCGGAGATCCTCAAGGCCTCCCACCAGAGCCTCGCCGCCATCGTCAACCCGCTCAAGTACACCACGCTCAAGTGCCTCGCGGCGCGCACCGTCAAGAACTACCGGCTGCCCTACAGACACGTAGTGCCACAGTGCCTGCACTCCACTATCATAACGCATTAGGACGCGTTGGGAAACCGTTTCGAGCTACGGTATCAAGTCATTAAACTAGAAGGGGAGATCTCAAATTCTCCATATTTTGTCTTCACTCAACTATCAGTGTTCGTAACAACCGTCTGTTTGAGGATGATCGGTTGTTTGAATTGAACTTGAAATGCTAAGGCTAGGGACTTGACCGGATTTCCTTTATTACCCACTCAACTATCATTACTAAGGATACGCCTAACTAAGGATCGAAGCCAAAGCCTTCACTGAGTACTGCTTGCATGTCTGTCGAATAAAATATGCGTTTTAGTACTTAATAGATCAGAAAACCTATCATAAATAAATGTTTAAAAGTACTCCGTATCTTCTAATTTACTAAGTTAATAACACTGCTAACTTTAGCATTAAAACAAGTTTTTAATATTCTGCTATAGTGTTAGAAGAGCGTCATAGTAATTCAGGTTTCAGAAATGTTATATGGATTTTATATTGCCATTGCTTTAAATTTATATTATGCATATTATGCAGTATTTAGTACTCTAGTTTATTGATAGTGAATTAGTGGATATGGCTATCTTGTAGGTGCAAATTAGCGTGTCTATTCCTGGCAACACTGAATATTTTAATGGTCTATGGTTGACATTAGTTCCTTGTGCTTGTAAAGATCTCTTGTAGTCTTAAAATGTGAAGTATTTCGTGTAAAAAAATAACTGATAATATACACATCGTTAGTAGATAATCACTTACGGAAAATATTGTGATCTATTATAATATTAAATTCAGGTAAAATGCGGGTAGTTATGACCTTTCAATTTGTTTATTATTTTTACTCGACTGTGAAAAGCAAGACCAGAGACCAAACATGTTATATTTATAATAAAAAAATGGCTAGGTTGTGACAGTATTGCACAAACAATTTTGGAAAAGTAACTATATGTGTTCACACAAAATCAGTTCTGTCTAAAATCATTTTTACTGTTTGTCTTTACGATTCTTTCGAAGTGACAAAATACTGACATTTGACTTGTCTAATTTGACAGCTGAGTATTAAGTTGGTTGTAGACATTGATCGTACCGATTATTTGTAAAATTATAATTTTGAGGCTATTTTTTAACAATCACACTGTAATAGATTCCTGTTATGTTTATAAACATCCTCAATTGAGTAGCAAATAGTAATACTGACGTTTGACACTTTGTAGATATTAAATTTTTTATCTGTACAGATTTTAATCTCTTTTTATATTTGTTTTGATGGTTTTGTATTTCTGCGCCTTGTTTCGTTTATTTAAAGTACATATTTTTTATTCGATTATTTTAAATATTTTAAAAATGAAAGGCTGTAGTTAATATTAGCGATACTGCTGTGAATGTTAGTAAAAAAATATTGTCATTGTAATATTTAACGTGACCGTGGATACCAGTAGATTTGTAATAATGATTCTAAGAAAGCACTCGATTATAAATCTCGTGATTTAAAAAGTAATTAAAAATTGCCATTATTAAGTGGTCAAATATAAAATACATATTTTTATGGATTCTATGCGATGTTAGAAAAGAAATATCTTTTCAAAAATGTTGAGTAGTGGTTTATCGTGTAGATCTTATGAATAAATGTAATGTTCAGAACTAGAGAAGCACAGCATAATTATAAAGGTATGATTTTTGTTTATTTCCTGGTGAGTGGTCACTATACTCAAAATAATTTGTCAAGAGTAAGGGTTACTTAAATATTCATTGTTATTTCACTACATAACTACTATCGTTACAGATGTTCTGTTAGCTGCATTTGTTGCTTCTGTGTAGATCTGCGAGTAGAGGAATTCAAGCGCTGTTGCACTGGATTTAATAAATTTTTATTAATCCTATAATATAAAATTAACATTAAAATTAAACTGCTTGATTTTGTTCCAATTTGACTAATAAACATTTTAAAATGTTATATTCAAACGGTTCAGTCTTTGGTTATCAATGGTCAAATGTTGTCAGTTATTTTTTTCACATTGCCTATTGGCCTTAATAAAATAAATAATGCTTAATTTATCATGCATTTCTCATTGTCTATCACTGACAATTTTCCTTTTATTAAATGAAATGAAATCTTAGATATGTATAGTCGAGCGCCACTTCATACATAGCACAGGCAAGCTTCAAGCTATCTAGCATTGATGGTTGAGCAAGTGATATGTGCTTTTAATAAACTTGTGTGTTGACAAACTGATAGATGTTAGAGGTTGAACACGTAAGGCTGTTTCACACGACAAGAATTAATAATGTCGATATTTTCAAATTGCCCTCTAAAATAGAAAATTGCATTGATTCTCAATCTTATAAGATTAAAGAGGTTAGATTGCAGGACACAATTGGAAATAAAAAAACAATGATATTTTTGGTGTGAAAGAAGTTTAACGTGTTTAATTTATTAAATGGCATGTCATTGACTAGTCCTCTTTATATTTTGGTGTACTATGGGTTGAGTTTTGCATACCAACCATATAGCCATACATTTATTTCATAGAAATATTTTCTTTGAAACTTTATTGAATATAATAAATATCACTGAGTGAATTATATTATTGGATAGTATGGTTGTCATCTATTACACTTTGAGTAGCAATCGCATATTGCATGCACACTTTCAAAAGTAGAAATTGAATTAGTTGACTTGAATAGTTGAACTATTCAATTGACATCTTACAAATCATTTATGGAATGTAATAGATGGTGATTGATACTTACTCTTATATACCAATGTAAAAAATGTAGTGTGTAAGTAGGATATTAGAAAATATAAAAGTAGAGACGAAATATAATAAAAATTATTGTATATTAGGGATTATGACAAAGTGAACTATCTGAACTGAATTCAGCTTTGAAGTTTTTTTGTAATATCCAAGAGCTGTTTGCTGTTAGATTGTGTGTCTTTTTTCTCATAGCATATTTTGAATCTAGAACTATTGCGTGATTATGTACTAGTTATTTTTTGAAATTAATAAAAATGCTTTAAAAATAGTAACATTATTTCATTTACTTCTTTTTATAAACTTTAGTAACCTTTTTTTTAAGTGGACGTGTAGAAATCATGTAAAAGTTCTGTATAAGCTCATGTAACCGCCAAGAAGACTCCATTTTGATATTTGATAAATAAGTACATCAGTGAACCGTATTTGCGGTTTTTTGAACATTAAAATAAAATAAATTTCTTGCAGTGGTTATTTGACGATTTCTTAGCACAATGTAAATTTTAACTTTTTTATTCATGGAGCTCTAACTTTATAGATTAATTTGCTAAGACGATTCATGTCAGCAAATACTGACCACTACTATATAAAATACAGTCAAGGAGGTTTAAAAAAACAAGTCTGTTATCTAATGACATAGTTATATTCTAATGAAATGATTATATACGACATATTTAACAACACAGAGTACTCAATGATAAATAACAATCATCATACAAGTATGATGACAAGTCATAAAAGTACGTCAAAGACAAATATTAATCATAATAGTGATAACAGTATGTCAAAGACAAATAATAATCATCATAATAGTGATAACAGTATGTCAAAGATAAATAATAATCATCATAATAGTGATAACAGTATTTCAAAGATAAATAATAATCATCATAATAGTGATAACAGTATTTCAAAGATAAATAATAATCATAATAGTATTCAACGAAATAAAATGTTTCTTTGTTAAAATTATGTTTATCAAGTTATACTTGATTTCATTGAAATTCCAAGGAAACCACATTGGTTCACTCAGTAGGTAGTACTTTTTTCAAATCATCGGGTAGGCTGAAAAAAAAATGCTTCCAAATTCTGATTAGATTGCCCAGGAAATTGTTTCCAAAGTATGTTAACAGCCTCATGATTTTTCATCAATTCCTGTCCCATGCGAAGCCCGTCCTTATTTTTAATTTTGGCCATTTTTATGACCAGCTCAAGTGATATTTTCTTAAGTTGGAGTTTCCTTAATGCACAAACAAGAGGCCAAAAGAGGAATTGGTTATGGAAGTGTTCTGTTCCTGTCACCGCCGATAGATAAAGTCTGCATTTTGAAGTATTCGCGTTGTCCCATGTGAGGCCTAGGGCGAGGGCTTCACTACATTTCATGACTGGAAAACGATGACGGTTATCAAATGCATAGGCAGCCACAAGTCCGCTTAGTCTGTTTGCAGTGAATTCGTAATTCTCCACAGCAATATTTGGACCTGTCTTCAGCACAAGCAGTGGAGTACTGGAAAAGTAAAAAATATCACAATATTTAAATAATGCTACTATTTGGGTCTTATGTGGTTGGAGATAGACATTCCTTTTTGTCGATCAGAAGTAAACTTTAATTTAAAACTGATTAGTTATGTGTTATTCAAAGTCATCACTTGATCTTTAGCAAAAAGAAAAAAAAAGATTAACTTTTAACTTTAGATTTATTTAATACTACAGATTCTAATCTTTAAACTACCCTGACAAATAATTTCTTTGTGCAGGGAGTGTTATCTTGTATTGTTACTTCTCTTATACCTTTACTATGTAATGTATTCTGTTAAACAAATTGTATGTATTTTGAACTTTTATTATTATAAATATTATAGTTATACATAAATTGACATATTCCTGAAATCTTGTTGATGTCCATCATAGATTATTATGATGTATTTTTAACAGTATGGGTAATATTGACGACCCGTGTGGTGTAATGGTTAACATGCCGGTCCACCATTCGAAGGGTCCTGGGTTCGATTCCCGGCGGGGCAGAGGTTTAAATGATGAATTTAGATTTC
>DWNH01001364.1:0-11590 GCA_018249895.1 Tiana niger | reverse complement strand
CTTCGAATGATGGACCGGCATGGTAACCACTACACCACACGGGTCGTCAAATAAGTAACATATGTATATCTGAACACAGAACGAACATTCGTGCTCATCACATAAACATTTTTTACAGCCTATGTGGGAATCGAGCCCACGAACTCCGGTTTAGCAGTAAGAGTCAACCACTAGACCAAAAGGCCTTTCATAAATATCATCATCGTCATTATCAACAATCCAATATTGCCTTCTGTTACACGGGTCTCGGACAGTCTCAGTCAGTGAACTCCACATCCATTTCAAGAACGTAATGGAAAACTTTCCGCTGCTTCATAATGTTTTCCTTGGTCGTAGAACAAATGATAATTAATTTGTATTAAACTAGCTTTATTCTATGTCTTAATCTAAGTTTTGAACTATCCGTGTACCAAATTTCATCTCCAGCCATTTTTGCGTGAGTAACAAACATCCATCCATCGAGACTTTCGCATTTTTTTTGCAGGATAATTAATTCATGAATAGGGAATACAGGAATCCCTACTTCTGTGTACCTACTAAGGTAAAGAACATTCTTACCTAGTAGTGGTGATTGCTGAACTAATCTTTTAGCCTCATTGATAGCTCGTTGGAGATTTTGTTGATTCTTAACAGAGTTGCGGGTACGACATCGACCAATTTGTGAAGACCTGAATAAAAGCATATCAAAATCATACGATATCGGTAAAGAAGAATCTGAACCAGACTGACAGATAGACTGATAACTAAATAAATGTTAAAGAAGTACTTTACGAACATCAATATGTAAAAAGAAATTATATAAGTTCCTTTAGCGTATGATCAGGACTTATCAGCATTTCAATTGATGATGGTGCAAGAGTACGGATTATAATAAATAAATAATTTATATATTTTAAATACATACATATACATATATGTACTGAGACAATTAATTGAGTAAAATAATTAGCTTTCGTCCGCTTCTTGGTCTGCGCCATATTTAATTTCTAAGATTATAATACTTACGACACCCCAACAGCTTCAAGAGTCTGATCCCATTTCGAGTTGTTGTTTGCAGCTAAGGCCATTCTAGCGATTCTTCTGAACCTGGACAGACTATCCTCGTTGGCTGGTATGTTCTCGTCTTCCACCAATCGTATGGGGGCCACTCTAAAGTCTGTCATTAAGCGACGTTCCCAAACTTTCATGCGTTTTGCTAGGACCACTAAAACAACAAGTATTTTTGGAACAAAACTTTAAATAATATTCAATTTAGTTTCATTCTTATGTATCTTATTTATTTTTTCAATCATTCTTTCTTTTATAAAATAAAAGGAGCAAACGAAAATGCAGGCCACCTGATGTTCAATGGTCACTGTAATCTGTATCTTAATCCTACTTGAGATCCCAAATAAATGCATTGCTTCTTCTCAGGACTAAGATGGTCACCTATTTAGTAAATTCCAGCAACCACAGCCTTGTTCTCTCTACGCGGTAGAATTGGGTGTGGCGTTGATACTTCCACGAGCGCGTTCCTGCCACTCTTACCTACTAATACTCACTCTATCTACTACTCACTCTTTTCCTTTCGGTCAGTGAAAGACACGTCCATTCCGTTCTTCTCTAATACTTCAAGCAGTTCGTATCTCAAAGCGGATACGTCTCCCTTCAGTTCGTTCACATCATCTTCTGTGACTGGTTCATCGTCCATTTTTCTATGCATTGCAGCAACGTACCTCCAAACTAAAGCTCTCATGACAGCAGTATAGCGTATATCCTGCTCACTTTCTTTTCCATCCTGCAAAGGGTAAAACTTGGTTTGACATTGAAAAAAAATATATTTATTAGTTTCATCTTCTAAACCTACCATAGGTGGACTTAACGCTAAGAACCTTAAGTGCCAGTCGACCCTTCGGCACTTTGGCATAAAGGCATGGCATTACACTTGTAATCTATGAAATTAAATTAAATTATAAATACACTTAATGAAAGTCAAATAAATCAATTAATTAGTTCATCGGCTCTAGACGCAGTTTTGGCTATGGTTGGAGAAAAAAGCCGGGCAAAAAAACTAAGTCCTATAAAATCAGATATAATTACAAATATACATAGTTAGCCAAATACGGACACCTAATCTTGCGCATCATTACTACTTCACCGTCAACTGCTCACAATTTCAATAAATAAAAAAAATTACATGAAATATAGAAATAGACTGGAAGAGCTATTTCAATCCCATATTTCCTTACTATTCAAATAGTCTTTTATATCGTAGTATGCTTTTGGACAATAGAGTCTGTTTGTTTTTTTAAGTGTAAGGGAACGGCAATCCGTACCTTTACACTTAACTTTACCTGGAATTCATTTTTTTTTATTTACTTATAAAGTAACAAACGATCATGTAGGCCAACTGGCTAAGTAATGACTGTGATCCATTGACATCCACTTTCAATCCCTATAGTCTTTGGGATGGTCTGGGAATATTCTATACGAGTTAACTACTCTTTTATGAATTGGTGCAGTAGAAAAATATCGTACCCAGGAAAGGGTCAGGAAATAGTTTATAAACTATTGCAAACTTTTATCACAATTCATGTGTTTCCTCTTTCCCAACGAAGGAATAATGTCTCGAAACCCATTAGCACTTACGGAAAACTAAAAGAAATTGTTTCCAGGCCTTGAACTAAGTCGGATCATAAATTAAAACTTTCTTCTTATTGTTAAACACGATATAAGCGGGCATTATAAGTTTTCACAGTTATTTCAGCTCGAGCAATTAGCTAAAAGCTTCAGCGTATCGCGTAATATACAAAACTACATTAAAATCGCTTAACCGGTCTGCCAGAACGCAGAAAGATACATTTATGTCATAAAAAAAGAATTCAAATTAACAGCTGCGTTATTCACGACACAAGACAATTCTTTAAAACTTTAAATGAACATTCAGTTATGAACTATTCAGTTATTCAGTTATCAGCAGTGATAGCCTATAAATATATGCCAAGTAATGTAAATAAATTTTAAAAAAGATACCACGTACAATTAGTAATAGGACTATTAGTAAAAATTGAATCTACATACATATAACATCCTGAATAGTTGTCAGGGTCATTAACCTAAAAGACTAGTCGAGATGTACGTATTACACTTAATTACCAATTTACCTCTAATTTCATATTCCTGATCCTGTCCTTCTTCCGGAGTTTTAGCAGCTTCATGAAGAGTTTGGGCGTGGGCAAGATATTGAAGGGTGGCGGCAGGGTGGAGATCTCTTCGAAATAACTCATCCAGAGCCGGGTGCGCGCGAATTTCCATTCTACGTCTGAATGTTCCTGGATCAACATGAAAAAAACATTATTCTCATCCAGGATTTTGAATTATTTTGATGGCCAATATGGCTATTCCAATTCCTATTCGTCCTTCGTGGATAAGAAAGACTTATAACTTATTGTTATCTTATTATTTAAACAAAAATTACAAATTTTGTGTATTTTTTCTAAACAAAAGCTTAAACGATTATTGAAGTTGAAAATATTAGCTTTGTTCCCGCCACAACTTAGTAAAATGTATTAATTTTTGCAATAACTCCAAGCCAACGCTTCGTCGGAAACGTTCAAAGCGTTCACTAAAAAGTTGCGTAAAACAATTTCACGTTAGTTAACTGTCAAGCAGATTCCCTAATTATATTTACAAGTTGACATGTACTCAGTTAATTATAAAGGTTTGGGTAATGTGATGCTAATTTGTTACTAGCTCTTTCGCGGGGCCAAAATAACATAATTTATGAGGTAAACCTGAGTAAAATTTAATTAAACAGGCCATGCTGAGACAATAGCCGTCAGTGTGTGGGTCTACTTTAATGAAGGTTTAGTCTTACAGAATGAATATTATAAATTTTCCAACAGTTCAAAGATTCTGTATACCAAGATACATGTACTGTCAGGAGAGAGAATATTATTTATAATCACGGCTGCCCTTGGAATATTCGTACAGATTTTAATAGATTACCTTGACACAGCTAAGAAAATATTTTACCATTTAATTCTCAAAATAAAATTCAAATACAAACATGGCCTGCCACCCGGTACCTGGAAGTCTGAATAAATGCAAGCTAATAAAGTTTTATAGATAGTAAGCTGGGGATGCACCACCGCCACGCCCATGTCTGTTGTTAAGCGTATTATTCTATTTTGGAAAAAGGGTGTGGTTGTCAGAGTATACTAAATACGAGGACACCTTCTTAGTTATTAGGCGAAGTAACGTCATTTTACAACCACGTCTTTCGTATATAAACAGTAATATTAAATGACACGATATGTCTTCTGTCCATCTCCATAACCAATCACAAACAGAATTCCAACTCTCCTCCAAGTTCTCCATTACATGCATGAGAATTAGTTATTAATCAATACAGAACTATATTATCCTCAAATAGACAGAAGCAATTAGATAAAAGACCTAAACTCACAAATGAACACTTACGTCGATCATAGCATAAGAGTTGGACATCATGGCGATGAGCAGGTTCAAAAGCACGATCACGTTGATGACGGAGTATGACCCGAACATCAACAGGCCCCAAAAGCGAGTATAGCTCTTGATGCCAGCCAGCTCAAAGTTCTCAAGGCCCACCATACCGAAGGACGCCCAGAAGAGAGACTGAGACGCTTCGAACACGCTAATAATGATATAATCATATTAATTCAAAACAAACTAAATTTTAAAAAGATTTTGAATGGATGTAATAGAAATTCAGGGCTTAGTAATAGAAAAGGACATCAATAATTAGAACAATGGAAAAGCATACAACAAATTCTTAATTACAACTACTCTAGCGCAACACTGTTTATAGCGTAAGTGTATCTCGATTTAAAGTTGGTGCCTATTAACATGAATTATAGACAATATAAGATAGCGGGAAACCGCTGGATTCCAAGGGGTCAGGACCGGACGGAGTGGGGCAAACTCTGGGAGGCTTATGTCCAGCAGTGGACAACTAAACGCCGATGAATGGATGGATAGACAATATATAAATTTATAAATAAAACATATTTTTTTAGATAATTATTTTAATTAATAGACATCCAAACAGCTTTAAAACAAACTCTAAAGAAAATTAGGCATATTAACAGCATAATACTCATTTATCTGAATCAGAACAAAGCATACTACAAACAATGAACACAGCTCTATCGATTAGTATCGATATAGTTGATATAGTCGAGTGATATAATTATCACCATCTAATTTTAATAAGCATGATAATCCATGGTCACTCGAAGAGTCATACAGTCCACTTCATCTATTTTCAATGTGTTCATTTTGACATTTATATCCTCTTCAAGTTGAATCTGTGTTTGCAAAAGATAACGCAACGATGACGTCGCTTCTTGCAACATTTGCTGCAGTTGCTCAGTACTATGACGTAACATCTCACATTCGTAATACAACGCCTGACCAGGAGGATCCCGAACCAACTCTGCTCCAACTCTTTGAGCTCGTCTACCGAGTCTTGTGTGAGCTAAAGCTACATTTCCTTCTTTATCGGAAAGCGCTTTTTGCAGTTGTAATATATTGTTCTGCATATCAGATATTTTTTCAGTGGTCTCCTTATGCATATCTTCGAGTTTAGCTTTTGCAATTTTAGTTTCTTCTATACGCTGATTAAAAGCATGGTTACATTTATTATACGCATTCCATAGGTCATCAATCACTTGTTTTAGAAGAGTGTCTACGAAGATTTTAATTGGACGCGAACTGGTCACTTCTTTAGCAGCTAGTTGTATATTCTTAGCTGAATATGAATTGTACTCTTCTGCGGATATATTAGCTGGATCTAAGTTTGCATATCCTTCATAGACTGAAAGGCATAAATCAGTTGGTTTGAGAGATAGAGATCCTTTATCTAAATCAATAGCAGCTTGCTTATATTGGAGATCTCGGTCCAAGAGATAACGCGTAGATCGTAAGCGCCGAATCTGCTCAGTCGCCTGCTCTAACGCTCGTTTAAGAAGACTCTGACCACCGAGGATTGTAGTGATTTCTCGTTGAAGGGCACTTTCAACATCATCCACAACCAAATCGATACCAATTCGTCCATCTCGAAGCATGAGGCATTTTCGACAGATATTCAAAGCGTTAGTCTGCAGAGACGCGAGGCAATCCTCTAGACGAGTTTTGTATACACCAAGTGCTTCTAATTCTAAGCAAATTTCTTTTCTTTGTACTTGCAGCTCATTTTTATTAAATTCAATGTCACCTATCCTCTCTTCTATGCGGTGGTCGGTCGTTTCCTTCATTATTTTAGCGCGTTCTGCAGTTTCCTCCCGAACCCTCTCGCATTCTCCAAGGATCCTATCTGCAAGTTGCTGTTGATCTTCGGTGTTCCTGCATCGCTGATCGTTACTCATCTTCCATTCTGATATCGTAAACTTCGCACCCCGAGGTGGCATGCAAATTAATGCTTGCTCTGCCAGCCTTGTTGTGGCCACGGGAGCCCCAATAACATTACGAACTCCAAATTGAGCTTCACCCATTTTGATAGAAAAAACAAGCAATTTATAAAAACTTTGAAATTACGCAGACGATATCGAAATGTTGAGATTGACAAAACTGTTTAGAAATTACCATAGCAACGGTTGTGCGCCGATTGACGATCGAACTTTATGGTTTCGTATCTCTAATAAGTATTCTTGCCAAGTGTTTTGATATGAATGAGAATAAAAAAATATTTATATACTAATAAGAAAAGTTAAGAGTATTATTTTATTATCTGTTAGGGGTGTACTGTATTTTTAGTATCATTTTCCAATTACAAGTTTTTATCAGCCACACAGGGTCACCTCAGAAAAATAAGCCAGTAGGCATTAACTCCTCCTTTTTGTATCAATCTATTTATAAGGTGACTGGATGACCCAGTGAGTTCCGTACCACCTA
Source organism: Tiana niger (assembly GCA_018249895.1). NCBI lineage: Eukaryota > Metazoa > Arthropoda > Insecta > Lepidoptera > Hesperiidae > Tiana > Tiana niger. The sequence goes on along the minus strand of DWNH01001364.1, from coordinate 4,675 downwards.
AAAATGATTAGTATCGTAGCTGTCAAACTATAGGTCTGCCAAGAACGCCATCTATTAAATGCAATCCGAAGTGGTAATCCTCATACAAAATTACCAGTTACGATTTTGTCTATCTTTCAGTTGTTTTTTTTTTGTTTTTTTTTAATTTTTTCTTAACTATATAAAAAATTTAAACAAAGTGGTTGAGCCATTTTCGGGTTTGTACGATACTATAGTGCGGCAATTGATATTTTTAAACCTTTAAAGATTAAAAAAATATATATTATAGATTGAAAAAAAATTATACTCAACCATAGTCTGCAGTAATTTTTAGTAAATTATACGTTAATTTTAATAAAAAAACATGATTACAAAGTAATATGATCAATATAATATCAGACTTCTTTTTCATTGTTCATCTTTCCACCTAACTACATATTATCTACCAACTCGTACATAAACCTACGTCGAACTCTAGCATTTCTTGCTCCTCAAGCATCACACAGACTTACTTCCCGAAACTTCTCCATTTCATGCAATGATCACCAGCATTGTTCCAGTCTGGTAGACCACCAGGTAATACATAACATTTACGTTTCTCCAAATCCGCGAAGTACCAGAGAAGTTGGTTTAGACCTTTAAGTATAAATACATGTAAACTCAAAAATGAATAAATAAATACATAACAACAATAGACACGCGGCCATTTTCTTTCATACGAGACAGAGCCTAGTATGGAAGGACATGGCCGCGACTGCTAAACACAAACAAAAAATGTTCCCTATAAAAAAGGTCTTCTATTATTCATTTTGCTGATTTTTAAAATAATTTTCGATTTTAGACATTAATATACGTACTTTTTTATAACACCTTAGAACTAGAACTTTCACACAACATTTAAATTGCTTATATTATAAATTGGCAATAACGTCATAATTACCATATCAACTTACCACAAGCAAAAGCAAAAAGCACCAAACTGTAGATGAAGAAAAACTTGACGATATCGATCACCATCCGACCCAACGAGATTTGAAGCGGACCCAAGTGAGGGTTGATTGAAAACAGATGAACCAGCTTGAGAGCGCTAAAGAAATTGTAACAGAACATCCAATATATTTTTAATAGTGATTGATAAGACATATTAAGATAGATCAGTTTTTCAATGTGCACGAACTCCCAGAGGTCGCAAAGCTTTAGAAGGGAGAATTTTCAACAAAAATTTAAAAAGAGATATACAGTTTACAAAGCTTTTTTCATTAAAAAATGTTAATTAGAAGGCATATCTAGTGTACTACTTACAACTAATCATTAAAAACGTGCACCAACAAAAGAAAGAGTGCGGTCGCCGCAAAGAAATAGATAGTTCCATAAAACTTATCTCGTTCCCTATTTTTTTTACATCTATCTTCTATATATATAAAAATGAATGTTTGTCTGTATGTCCTTTATAGAATCGTAAACTATGCATTTGATCATGTGATCATTGATGATCTTTAGCAAAATTGTTGTTCATGAACCCACGAAGGTTTCTGATTTGGTACGACCAATTTTCGACAGATGGCGCATTGTCATTCCAATGAATTGCCGTGACAGTACATTGACAGTGAATGAATGTAATGAGCGTAACTTGCGACGTTATTCGCTGTTATTCTGTATTAATCCTTATCCGAATTTCTAAATTGCACCCGGGCGAAGCCGGGGCGGGTCACTAGTTTGCTATAAAAACGTATACCAAAGACGATAAGTAATGGTACAATGCGATGGACACGAGATGGTAAATGGTCAAACCTCAATCGCGTATCGAATTTTTCGATACACTGAAATTTGATTGATATGTCTACAATACTTAGTGGTACCACTGCCACAACAACATATTCATTCTATGAAGTCATAACACTAATTGTCTTTGGACAAAAATAAATGATTATTGCTTAAAACAAAAGTAATACATGTATTTCGTTCGCAACAAAACGCGTCTTGTACAAATATGGTAAGACTATATTTAGAAGGTCAATGCTCACATATCAAATGTTTTATAAAAAACTTTATACATACATATAAGCTAAAGAAATTGATGCTTTGTTGTATTGACTTATTTTAAGTTCAGTGTATTACTCTTCAAAATCTTTATGTTTGAACATTTTGTGTTTTTTGTTTTTAAGCTATTAGTAGAATTACAAATCTTCACAAATTCAGTGTCCACTTCTAGAAGTATATCCACTTATCTAACCTATCTCCTGTTTGTAACTATTACTTTGTTATTTGTAAAAGTGTAGTATCCAGTTTTGTGAACCAATAAAAAACAACTTATTAGTAATGTATGTATTATGATAATAGGTCTGAAAATTTGTAAGACATAGCGGTAACTGACTAACTTGAAACAAAAAAAAAAACATTGTGAGACTGCAAAAAATTATTTGTATCCTGTACCATTACCTACCATTAATTTTACAAATGGACATAATTAAGTTTGTGACTAGAAAGTTATTTTCTTTCATGTAAGTTTCTTTCTTTTTTTTTTTGTGGATTTTTTAAAATTGTATTTTAGGTCTCATTTTACCTATTTTAAAGTAAAGCCTAACATGAGTGTTTAATAAAAAAGTTTATTAATTTTTCTCTAAATTTTTAAGAGTTATGAGAAATTATTTCATCTTTCTGTCCACTTGTTTCCTTTCAGCATCAGCTTGTCTAAGAGAGTGGACTAAGCTATTTACATACATAATTGTATGATGTTGTTTGACATATTGTAGGACATAAATCAAGCATATGAAAAATCTTTAATGGACTTGCCTTTCAGAAAGAATACAGTGAATTGCCAGGTAGATTTCCTTGTAAGGTTTTTATCCAAAAAGAGGAGACCATAACCAATTTTTAATTGGCAGATCAATACAAAAATTTTGAGATTGAAAAAACAGAAATTCTGTCTGTAATCACATGTTTACATTTTTTAATATGAAAACAGTTCTGCAAAAGTTCTAAAAAATTTATAGATTTCTCACAATGTTTTAGCACTTTAGTCTGTATTTTTATTTTATTGTATACCAAGCAAGAATATTAAATAGTTTTAAAACACATTCTTGGTTGATATATAGATACAAGGTCAGTCTTGAATACTTGCCAATTATTGTCTTTGATTAGATGTGACATTCATTTAAATTCTGTAATTATTGATATTTGTGAATAATAACAGGTCAGACATTAAATAAACAGTAAATATTTCAGTCTTCAGATGTAGCAATCCACATTGTACAATCATAGACTAGGCTTTGGATTCTGTTGGATGGATATAGATGTCTACGGGCTGCAGTGACCAGGCATGCTGATCATTGTTTGCCTATCTTCAATATAAAAAAGGAAGATATGTGAATTTGTCATTGTTATATCAATTTATTAAATTGTCAGCTGTGCCACACTGGGTGTGCAGCCAATTCAACCTTTTCTAACATAAAGCAATTTATACTGGGTGCTAGGAGACACATACATTATTTCAGTGTAATTAATACAGAATGGATTTAAAAAAGGTACCCATCTTATTCCTTGGGTTAGCAAAACACCCATGATGTACTGCTATTGAAGCTAAATATAGATGTCTATGAGTTACAGAGATCACTTGACACAGACTGGTGTGTGTGTATGCTTCTCCTATATAAAACATGGTCTTGGTTAAGATACTAATCCTATTAGCTGTTAGATGGATATGATTCTTATTCAATTAAAGATAATTGAACATAAAATATTGGTGATTTATGCAGTAAGGATTTTAATACTCTAAAGGCATTCCTGTGTTCTTTACCAATAGATGAGTTAGGACTTCAAATTCTTCTCTTGATTTTTAGTATATTAAAGAAGCTTAGAAACATACCTACTACCTGAGATTAAAAGGTGACTGTATTTCATGAATAATACTGTAGTAATATCTGAGATTGCATTAGTGTCCTACGTCTGAAGATTAAAATAAGTCTGCAGGTATCTATACCTTTCTTTATTAGACACAACAGTTGTTTCACAGCAGAAGTGGGTGTGGTTGTGGTACCCCCAGATTGCATTAAGTCTACTTAGTGTATATATATAGGTACATGTAATAAAGTAAAAATTCTGAACTAACTACACTGCCTACAGTTTTTTCTTAGTTTTGGAGGTCACAACATAGTCTCAGAAGAAATACTTGTATGTGAACAAAGCAGGGTGTGGTCAATCCTGTTGAAAGCTATGGGATTAAATCTTCATCAGAGTTGAATTTATTTATAATATGAACAACAACAATTTTAATAAATAGATGTTAACATTGTTAAATATTTTTTCTGTTAACAGGATGCTTTACTGTTATGAGATCTAAAGGACAAACTTTATTCATCAAATAAAATGTTTGCTTACTTTTAAAAACTGTGTAGGTACATACATTAGGGGACAATTAAAAATACTTAATAGGCTGCCAGAATAATATATGAATGACCTAAGATAAATTTCAATTTCAATACCCCATTTTAATTTTTTTCTTTATTTCCATTTCATAATAAAATTCTTGCTACTATCTTTTTAAATATTAAACTAATTAAAAGCTTTTTGAGAGGATACATTGAGGGTTGTACATTATTGTTACATATATTGGGAATAATAAATTACCAGTCAAAAAATAAAAATTATCAGGGAGAATTTAGCCGGACGTCAACTCGAGATAAACAGCTCATGACAT
>DWNH01001363.1:0-11595 GCA_018249895.1 Tiana niger | reverse complement strand
GTATGGGATATTTCAGAAAAATAAACCAGTCTACTGTCACACTGATAATTGTATTACAATGTGTTACAATAAATAATCTAATTCATATCGGAGGAAATGATTGTTGGGATCATTCTGTATCCGTGGGTACCCAGCAACTAGCGAATCTTGTCCTCCAATATACAGGGTATTATATATCTTCCAATAAACATCTCTCACTTTCCTTGCTGGGTGGAATAATCCCTGTAAATAAAGTCAAATTATGCTACAGAATATTACACAATTGGACTCAAAAATAAACTGTATTATTCTAAAATCACATCAGACAGAACCCTTATCTGCTTTGATCGTGCTTGATCAGGTTTATATTGGGATCAAGTTTATAAATTTGGCGAGTACTGTTAGTCTATTCATATATTTCATAATAGTAGCATTACTTTTTAACATCAGTTGAACATACCCTTACTGGTACAAGCCTATCAGGTCACACATAAAGTAAGAGTTTTTTCTGTTGTATAGAAATATGCCAAGCATTCAACTTGTAAAATTTTTTTTGGATGGTAATAGTGGCAAAATACCCTAGTCAAACATTTCAGGCTTTCATTTTATATTAATAAGGTCATGAAAAGGAGAGGTCTGCTAAAGGCCATCAATTGAAATCTTTTTAACTGAGATTGATTTATATATATAGATAGTATAGTGTTTTTAAAAATTACCTGCAAAGCGTACTGCAATATCTTAATGGGGCCCAAAGCCACTCTCATGCCTTCTACTGCGTCCATAAAAGCTTGTACTAAATGCGGCGACGTTTCAAAGATGTTCGGCCACACGTGGTTCAACAGATGTATGAGAGCGTCTTCACAACCGAACCCGTAAACGCCTAGTGCCATATGCTTAATAGCGGCGCATGCCGTTTGTCTGTGTACCAAGTCTCTGAAAAAGCATTGTGATGTCACTTTATAAATTGTACTTCACACAGACAATTTACTATACCTCATCAACCTAATGATGTACAACAGTGGATATAGGTCTTCTTTCAGATGTGAGAAGAGTCTTAGCCTATAGCCCATCACCTTGGACAACTACAGGCTGACTTTTAAGAACGTTATGGAGAATTCTGGAGCATAACAGGTTTTATCAAGAGGTTTTAGTTCAACAAAGAGGATTTTATAATACATTTAGATATATGACTAAATTAATCAGTATTCTATCTATGGCAACAATTTTTATATGAACTTTATTGATTACAAATTTAAGTCTACTAAATTGTGTACAATGTAGGTAGTGAGAAGATACCTGTCCATAAGCGCATCTTCAAGCAACGGGCACACTGCATAAATGTAATCCTTTCCCATTTCTCCTATGTATTCGAATAAGAATGACAATGACTTAAGCACTCCATTTTGTACATTTAATTCGGGTACTCTGTATTCATTCATCAGAGCTGGCAACACTGTAAATGGAGAGCAGGTTTCTGCAACTATAGCAATTGCGACTGTGGTACACACTCTGCAAAAAAAAACAAATAAAACAATATTATAAAAATAAAAGGATCTCTATTATTATATTGTGTAATTATATTTGAATCTTTATTACCTGTTTTGTCGTTCTTGAACTTTTAAATTGTTAAGTAGCGTTGCAAGTACATCATGTGGACCAATAGCTTTGGCGATATAACCGAATGTATTCACTGTGGCTCGTCTGATTGCTTTTTTGTGCGCCTTCAGCAGTTCAAGTAATTCGAAGCATATTCTCATCCATTCCCGCGCCGAAACGAATTCTGGACCTCTGTCTGCAATACGTCCAACTAAATCAATGCAATTTTCTTGCACTTTTTCATGTCTGAAAAAATAATCATTTATTAATAAAGCAATGCAAATTAACGACAACATATTTCATAAAAATAAATACCTGTTCTTCAGAATAGGCGTTAGCCTCGGGAGTAGGTCTTTAATCGGCGGAGTCATTTTTGTCATACCAATGACATTTACAATTGCTTTTAGGGCCCCTAAAATGGAACCTAGCACTTCAGGGTATTCTTCACCCAAGTACTCGTAGAGTACGACTCCAAGATGTCCCATAAGTTTCTCCTGTAAAATCACAATGAGCATTTAGTACTTTAATGCACCATACTACATACATAATGCGTTAAGGCAAAACAAGTTCAATTAGCGCACCAGAATTGTTAATCAGTGCGGTTTATTGTGTGGTACAAGTATAAAAACCTCAATGCACTTACTTCTTGGCAAGTTTTCATGACGACCGCAATTCGTGAGATGAGATCGGCGGCCTGCTGGCGCACCTTGGCAGACTTATTGTTCATGCGCCACAGGATTATACCGCAGATTTGAGGCAGGTACGGTTTCACGCGCTTGCCCAGTTGGTTTACGATTGTACCAAAACCGTTTAACATCACCACGTCCTAGAAAAAAAATGGGAGTTATATCATGACAGAGACATCTAGCATGTTGTTTATTTTAATAACTGAACATAGCCATAATAATTCAATCCAATTGATATTTAAACGAAACAGAATTGGAGATTACTTGACATAAGTATACAAGTATGAAATAACTATTACTAAACACTTTCTCGATGTAATTTATCAGCAATATAATTTTAACAATTTTATTATTAATCATAACACGATAAATACAAATAAAATTGACGACTAAGGAAAAAAATAATCAAGATAATATAAAATATCTACAAACCTCTGTAGTTTGTTCTTGGAATGCATACAATATACCATCAATAAGGGCTTCCTCTAACTTGGAATCTATGTCTGCAGCTCCAAGATTAGCTAAAATTTTCTCTATGGATTCCATCACCATTTTTCTATATTGTTCATTGTCATCTTTTAAATCATCCACAATTCTGTTAATAATTTCAGAGGCACCAACCTAAATTGAAATAAGTACAAAACTGAATAAAACTGGCACAAATAAGTATTAAAAGGTACAAAATATACATAATTTAAACATATGTATTTATAAATAATTTGTAGTACTTAGAAATGTTATGAACAAACATACTTTGTTGGCTATTTCAACAGTCGTATCGACGAGCTGACGATAGTTGCGACGATCAAGTGCCATTCGGTGGTTCCAGAAGTGTTTGAAGAAGTGAGGCAAAATCTCATCCATAATATATTGTGGCTCTACACCGTCTGTACCACAGCATTGTTTCACTACCTGTTAAGATAAATTAATAACATTAGCACATGTGTATATAATTTGAAAATCATATAATATACTACCAAGAGCCAGAATATTGAGTAAATAAATGAATCAATGGTGATATCAACAGCTTTTTTTTTATTGAATAAAAGTAGCAAACGAGCGTGCAGGCCACCTGGTGTTAAGAAGTGGTCACTGCAACCCATGGACATCCAGTTGCAACTTCAGGGAGTACCTTAGTCCTACCTGAAATCGCCAACAGATACGTTCCTACTTCTGAGGACTAAGATGGTCGCCTAGTACGTCGTGATCTCTGGTATTCACAACTTCTTCCCGAAACACAATAAATTACTTCACGGTAGATTTGAGTGTGGCGGTAGTACTTCCCCGGGCGGCAGCCTACCACCTATTTAATTTGTCTGCATCTTACCTGTTTATTATATTTTCAAACCATCCATAAGGCTAACAGGTATGATAATGTTGACCGACTCTATTTAACAGTAACAGTAACCAACAGCTTTTAGTGTCCCTTTTCTCTACAATCGATCTCCCCATTCAAATTACGATTACTCCAGACGTCGCTTAACTTCGTATGTTAGTTACACTGTCCACAATTATTTATATTAGAAGAAAAATTGTTACCTTCAAAACAATCTTCTTCATTTCCTCATCAGGCGATTGGAACTCACGAATCAGGATAAGCATCACCTCACGCGTATAGTAGTTAGCGTACTCGGCGTCCATGAGGGGAATGAGATAACCAATGGCTTTCAGGAAGGCCGCTAGACCTTTACCACGGTGGGTTCTGATGCCCTTCCACAGCGGCTTGAGCACAGAGTCAAAGGATTCGATACCATAGGGCGTGGCTGCCTCTGCCAACGCCGCACTCGCAAGGGCGGTAATTGTACGCACTTTCTGTTGCTCGTCCACCAAGCCTGTATAATTACAATTTGTTTTGTAAACATCTCGCTAAGGGAAAAGATTCAGTACGTTGTTAATATTGCTCTGATTTTTGTATTGTGAATGTGAATGAATGTGAGTGTATTTCAGTTCAATGTGTCTTTTCACCTGTTTTGTCAACTTTACAATATTTTTGAATAATCGTTCGGCTACTCTGTGAATAACGGACTGTATTTTTATAAAAAAACAATGATGCTTACCATGCTCAATAATTTCTACGAGTGATTTCAAATGTGGCAAAATAGCGCAGCCCATTAATATGGCTATTTGTTGAACGATCTTTATTCCCGTGTGTCGCGCTTGCCAAGATTTTTTTGACCTACACACAGCTTTCAAGAACGGCAGCAGTGATGGAATACCTGTAAAATAAATAAATAACAATTTTTTATTCATTAACTATTGTGTGACCATGGCGTTTTTGATAATGATTTTGGATTTATTTGAGACATGGTATATCACCAAACTAACGAACTACAAATATGGCCAATTTAGGAATACTAAACAAGCAAGATATGCAAGAAATAGTTCCTGTACTTCTAACAATTGCAACAATTTTTCTCATAGAGGACATCATATATTTTATTCATTCTGTACAACTTTAATTTATTGTTCATTCATTCAGTAATGATTCAGTTCTGTATTCTTTTTTTGTATATTGTTGTGTTCGATTTTAATATTGTTCCCGATTTATCATAATACTGTTGTCATACTAACCCAACGCAGAGGCAACAACAGCGAAAGCTCTTGCCGTAGTGTTTCGCACGTACTCATCGATGTTGTCAATATCAGGTCGCATGGTGGATATCATAGTGGCTAAGCCGGCAGCTTTGGCTAGATTCGATATAATTTCACGACCTTCGACACGCGCATAATAGTCTTCATCAATAAGAAGAGGCTCAATGACTACAAGAATCTGTTCGAAAGATTTACATATGTATTAGTACATTTAAACTCTTATATATTATTTTGAAACAGAAGCAATTTTTATTTGTCCATCATTAAATGAACATACTGAAAATGCAAATAAAACCATATTAGGGAAACGACATAGTTATTATTATTATAATCTATCCAACTCTATCTTATCTACATCTATATTATATAATCATATACAAGTCTTTTCATTATGCAAAACATTGTCCTACATATTATATTTTATAAACATTATAACAAAAACATACTTTGTGTACATATGGTCGAACTAAATCATCAAGTTTGTATAGAATTCTGTCAATGACTTTCACAAGCAAATGACGCTCTTGATCCTCCAGTGTAGGGCTCATGAGCAGTGGTAAGATTTGGTTAAATAGTGGGCCCGCACCAAAGTCTCGAGCCTTATCTGTGATCTGTCGAAGAGCTGCTTTACACATCGGCGGAGTACCGTTCTGAAAAACAAATAAATATATTTAATACAAATATAGTCGTGATTAAAAGGGGTTTTTGGAAGGAGAATTTGGGATCAGATGGCAGTGTGTGAGTTGTCTCAAGATATTTATTTATTAATTTATCTAGCAAGGTAAGTGGGTAAGCTATAACACCGCATACTAGCCTTGATCTTAAGCAGCAGCTTCATAATCTTGCGCTCCTTGAGCTCCTCGGGCGAGAGGTCGTCCTCGTCGACGTCTACGAGAAGCTTGTCGAAGTACTGCGCGTCCTCGGGCTTCATGAAGGGCAGCTGCTGCGCGCCGCGCGGCTGAGGCTCCAGCAGGCGCGCTGCAGCCGCCGCGCCGCCCACTTCCTCCGTCTGCATGAAAAAGCCGATTGGGGTACCCGCCAACGGCGTTGGCGTGGCCGTCAGCTTACGAGCCGGGGTCCGGATCGGTACATAACCTGAACAACAACGTCTATCATTACATTGTGTCATATGCCACTGTGATGGTTTTATTCAATTATGTTTATGCTGAACGCGTTTTAGTACTTTGCTATTCGCGTCAAATAAGTGTAGGATCGTATGTGCGGTAATACTATGGCTGTAAGTTTTCTTTGTACTATCAGCGGAAATAATTATATTAGCGTCAAAAATTTATTTATTAATAATCAATAAAATGATTTTGATTTTATTAGAAATTAAGTATTTTTACGGGCATTTTATTTACCACAAATTAATTGAAATAATAAGTACATAAGAACAATCCCCATTCAGGTTACATAGAAATGTGTTATTTAAAATCAAATTAAATCAATCTTTACTTGCACACCCTATACCTAGACAACCACAGCGAACTGAAAATGTGAAATTAAATTACTTTCACAGTCCTACTCTTATTTGGCGAACATAATATATATCGATAAATGCAACTGACGCTATGGTAATAAAGAAATTTATTTATAAAGCGCAATTCGTGTGGTCTATCCGACGGCATAACTGTTATGTATTGTCATCATTCATCTGAAAGAAAAATTATATATTAAAATGTGTTTCTAACTGATTAAATTTTTTTAACACATGTAACAATTTATTCTGACTTATCCTTATGGTGTAGACTTAGAACAATAAGTACATGTGTCCTGAAACTAAATTGGTGATTAGTGACTTTTTGTCCACTTCTCTACTTATAAGCGTGATTTCAACTAAAATATTAATCATGTAAAATAAATTGATAGCAAATTCAAATTAGCTACTTAAAACAAAACTGGTAAGCGTCTAAATGTATTAACGTACCTGCAGGAGGAGGTAAAACCTTGTACCCAGGAGGGAACATGGAATCTAACTCTTCGTCAGTATAAGGTCTATTGCGCTCGTCAATTTCTTTTTCCCAACGGTATGCCTGCAACTGTTCAGGCGTCATGGCAGCCACGTGGCCAGGAGTCGGTGTGGCCATAGCCATTGCCTTGACACCCACAGGTGTTGACTGAAAACAAACAATAACTATTATACATGTGTTGTTTTAAACCAGCCTAGGAAATGAAGTCTCGCTTCCAGCACTGGTCAGGGCCATGGTCGGAAGCAGAGGCATAGAGGGCGGAATTTTCTTCTGCGAACAGGTAATGTCGCAGGAGGCTCAGGCCACGAGAGAGAGAGAGAGAGAAAGAAAGAAAGAAGTGAGTGAGTGAAAGAGAGAGATTGGGCAATCAGAAGCCGGAGAGCAGACCGGCGGAGGCGGAGATCTATCGTCCATTCCGCAAACCCTCATATATGAAGCCTTAGCGGTGGCACGGGCACAGGGGTATTGTACACATATACCATAATACACATAGTCCTAGAGGCAGTGAGAGCTCCATCACATTAAGGTGAAGACTCTTTTGGGGCCTACGGTATCAGGACCGCGGAAAAAGGAGAAAGCCCGACAAAAGAGTGTAAAGAGGGACACAGTGCGATTTAAGCTTGAGTAAAGCTTAACCCTTCTTTCACCCCTATGGTAGAAAGGGTATCCATGATGGAAAATGTGTAATAGTGTGGCTGAGATGTTAATGCATCCACTTTATAGACCAGACTTTGAGACTCCAAATTGCAACCTGTTTCAGACTTTTCAGAAAAAGGTTGTATAAAGTTAATATCAAGAGAGGATTAAAAATTTATGTTATTATTATTTAAGGAAGTCCCAGAAATGGGGTCATGTCAATACTTACAACATGGCAATGAATTGGCCAATTTTAACAAACCTTTACCCAATCTACTCTTTATGACCTCAGAAATAACTTCACTGCTATGTTCATATGCTTCAGGAATGTATTTATTTATTAACTGCTACTTACACCCCCAGGAGTGAAGACTGGAGTATGTGGTGTAGGAGTGGCATGTGAGGGTGTGGAGTGCGTCGGTGTCGCGTGAGAAGGCGTTGCGTGTGAGGGGGTGGGCGTAGCGGCCGCAGGTGTGGCCCCGGGGGTCTCGTCCCAGCGCGAGCGTCGCTTGGTGCCCGGCGTCGGCGTCTCTTGGATCGTGTCCACTCCCACACCACGGTCCGTGCGAGGTGTCTCTGCCCAGCCACTGTTGTGTCCTGGTGTCTCTGTTAGTATTATAAGCACATGTTTCAGCAAGTGTTAAAAGAACATTTCTTTAGGATAAAATACTTCAGCAGCCCTACCCACGGTACAGGAAATTGGATTACTAGTATAGAGCTATAAAATATTCGTTTATTTATTCTAATAAAATAATTAGAGAAGGACCTGTATGGAATCCCCAGAAGCACTGTGTACTAATCTAAATTGGAATGATATAGAGATAACTTTAAAATAATTTCTATGAAAACAAATACAAAGCACATAGCAAAAGATTACCCCTATCAGTCTTGGGCGTCTCGTCCCAGCGGTTGCGTCGCGAGGAGTGGTGCGCAGGCGTGTCACGGCCGGGCGTCGCGTGGCCGGGCGTCACGTGGCCCGGCGTTGCGTCCCACACGCGAGCTGACGGCGTTGCGCCCGGCGTCTCTCCGCCGCGAGCCGCGCCACCCGGCGTCTCCTCCCATGCACCTCTCTGATAATCAACATGTGTGATCAATATACATTTACAGATGGTAGACTAACCTATTAACCAGTGAAGTCCACCAGTTTTATAGGTTGTAGGCTGCCGCCCAGGGAAGTAACACCGCCAAACCCAATCCTACTGTAAAGCAATTTATTGTGTTTTGGAAAGAGGGTGTGGATGCTGGAGTTCAGTAAATACGGCGACAATAAAAGGTTGCAAGTGGATGTCCATGGGTTGCAGTAACCACTTAACACCAGGTGACCTGTAAGCTTGTTTGCTTCTTTAATTGTCTCAAGACATTTATGTACAACGCCAGACAGGACTGTGGTATTATCTATGGGTAAACATGTTTATAGAATGCTATCAGCTTCTAATAACAGGTAGTCTGCTTGATTGCCACTTCATGAATATAAAAAAAAACAATAAATCAAATAGAACGTTTTCTTCACATGTAAGAATGGTTCAGAAAATTGCAACATCCTAGCATGTACCTTAAGCTAACATACCAGTTCAATTTTTTATTAAATATCTACCATTAAAGTGTGATGATGCAATAAATAAATAAATAAGTAAATAAAACTCATTAATGTAAAGCTGCTGGTCAATACTCCACTCTCTCATACCTAATTTACTTCAGTCTTATTTTTGGACAGAGTTAAACATGAGTGTCGAATGTATGTATTTGTAACTTTGCTAAAATTATAATTTAATTGGGCAAAACAGGTCACAAGATCTTGGTTCAGGCATATAAGAATTAATTATTTTACATAGATTATTTTTTACTATAAATGATTCACGAATTAATTTATGTTTAAGGTAGTAAATGTTATAAAACGAAATAGTTTTATTCATTACAATTGTTAATAGGACAACACAAACAACATGACAATAAAAAATGTTAATAGAAATTATACCAAGATTATAGGGATTGTTATATTTTTACCTTAGTTAAAATATTAAAGAAAATATTCAAACTCTTATAAGGATGTTTTTAAATAATGAAATTAATGGAAAAAGAATTTAATAAAAAATTATATTACATTATATTAAAATTTCTGGACACTTATTAGTCACACACTATGTTACAAACCTCTGCATCCCAAGATGGAGTTGCCTGTGAGCTTGGTGTTGTTGTAATTGGCTTTTTTGCAGGAGTATCTTCAGTGCTCTGGTCCCAGCGGCCCTTGCGCTTGGCTGCTGGCTTTACAGTTTCACCATTTGACTGTGCTACAGGCTTCAGAGTACCTTCTCTGGCTCTTTCCATCAACTTTTTTCTTAACTGAAATTAAATATTAGGAAAAGGATGATACAATAAATACTGACAATTAGTTAGCCTTTCTCAATAGTAAGTTACAATTACTCAATTACAATTTGAGTTAATATCAGAATTATGAGTTCAAACCAGATAGTTGCTGCTAAATTTTTAGTACAACTTCCTGCTAATAACTTTCAGTGTATTTTTTTTTGTATAGATATTTTTAATTTATATTTATAAAGGGTTTTAAAAAATATATATTGCTACCTCTGTTTCTTCAGCACGGAGATATTGCTCTTTCATAATCTCTGTGTATGTTCTTGATCCAACATCTGGGGTTTTGCCACCTACAAATTAATAAATTTGTAATGTATTAATTAGATATTAGTACTTAATAGATATTGCTCAAACATACAGATTACAATTGGCAAATGTGTTATATCCAATCATATATACAAATATACTATTCTATTTTATATAAAAATAGATAATACACAATTGAATTGAAAGTTTTTTAAGAAAAAATATGAATTTCATTCAATTCAGCCAACAATGTGATTAGCTTTTTAACAATAATTATTAAACTAATTTCCAGAAAAAATATAAGTACCTTCTGCAAATGGATCATTTCTCTCAGGTGAGATGATCATCCTTCTCCTTTTTTGACGATATTCATCTTCTCTATCTGCTATTGTTGGCCTTCTTTTGTCTGCAAATGGATCATAGTCCTTGTCGCTCTGAAATTAAAATAAAAAGTTATTAACCAATCCAGAAATATGCTGAATTTTTATAACAATTATAGATCATGCAGTATTACATTCAGCCCCGCAAAATTGAAGCAAGAAAGGTCTTTATAACTGTCATAATATCTACTACGCCAACTATTCTAGTAGAAGGAATAACTTGATCTTTGATATTTTGACCTCAATATATGTATTTCTTGTTATTCTTAAAATATAAATTAAAACTTTGAACTTAGCTTCACACATTAAAAACACAGGCAGATGCCTGTATTTTAGTTTCATATTATATAAGGAAGTATGCCTAAGCAGAAGCAGAAGTAGGAAAAAAATTACATATTACCTGTGCAATGTCATTCAGAAGGGATGCTGGTGCAGTATATCCAGATCTTTTCTGTGAGATGGGCACATTTTCCACATCTTCATCCTCTACTTCGTCATTGGCAGCAATTGATGTCACGTACCCATCATATCTGGACTTGCCAGTTTGTCCCGCGTTGTCATAGATATCACTGTCGTAGTACGTCTCTCCTAAAGATACCCCTTTCCCTGATCCATTTTCGGGCAATTCACTCTTCTTTGATTGGATTTCTCTTATTTGTGCCTCAATAGCTGAAGTTAAAAAAAACAATATACATATGACCAACCAAGCTTTATATAAAACTTTCAGAGAATCTCGACATACACAACTTTAAATTAGGTTAGTAAGGAGGTATCATAGCTACCGCTTTTGTAGTTTCTCTAGCCAGTTATATTTAAAATAATAAACTTTGTTAGATATAAATCTAAGCTACGACGAAATCAAGGTGTACAATTGAGTTATTTATTGTAAACTTTTGCAGATAGACAACAAAAATGGCTGGCGGAGAGTGTTATTATGACCCTTAAAACAATTACCTTCGTGCGTCCTGGGTATCTTATCCATTATTTAAATTTAATACCGACATAAATACAAAGTTTAACAGTACTAAGATATCACTAAAAACGTTTTAGTTATAAATAAATTGTTGACTCGCTCACACCAATATCGCGTCAGTAATCATTAGCCATAGATACAACCATAGATAATTGATCAAAAAT